>PVIW01001323.1:298282-313614 GCA_004026585.1 Noctilio leporinus | reverse complement strand
GGGGGACAGAGGGGAGCAAAAAGGGGATGGATGTAATACAACAACAATAAAATAAAGTAAAATAAATTTAAAAAAAATTTTAATTGTATTTTATTGCTTATGCCTTTACAGTTGTCCCTACTTTTCCCTCCTTTAGCCACCTCCACAAATCCTCCTCCCCAGTCAATCCCTATATTGTTGTCTGTGTCCAGGGGTCATGCATGTATATTCTTTGGCTAATTCCTTCACCTCCTTTCATGCAGTTCCCCCTCCCTTCTGACAGCTGTGAATCAGTTCCATGTATCTATGCTTCTGTTTCTATTTTGTTCATTAGATTCCACATATAAGTAAGATCATAGGTATTTGTGTTTCAGTGACTGGCTTATTTCACTTAGCATAATAGTTTCCAAGTCCATTCGTGCTGTCATAGAGGGTAAGTGTTCCTTCTTTTTTATAGCTAGGTAATATTCCATTGAGTAAATGTACCACATCTTTTTTTATCCACTCGCCTAATGATGAGCACTTGAGCTGTTTTCAGCTCTTAATAGTTGTAAATAATGCTGCTACGTACATAGCAGTGTATATATTCTTTTGTGTTGTTGCTTTGGGACCCTCAGGATATATGAGTATATCCCAGAGGTGGAATTATTGCGTCAAAAGGGAGTTCTGTTTTTAATTTGGTGAGTAAACTATATTCTTTTTCACAGTGGCTGCACCAGTCTGTATTCCCACCAACAGTGCACCAGGGTTCCCTTTTCTCCACATCCTTACCAACATTTGTTTGCTGATTTATTGACAATAGCCATATGACAGATGTGAGATGACACTGTGGTTTTAATTTGCATCATTCTAATGATTAGTGATGTTGAGCATTTTTTCATAGGTCTATTGGCCATCTGTATGTCCTCATTAGAGAAGTGTCTTTTCAGGTATTTTGCCCCTTTGAAACCTTGTCTTCCCAAGGTTGAGTTATGTAAGTTTTTTGTTGTTGTGTATATTTTGGAAATTAAGCCTTTATCAGGTTTATCATTGGCACATTTGTTCTCCCATATAGTGGGTTTCCTTTTTATTTTGATGATGGTTTCTTTAGCTGTGCAGATGGAAGATTCCTTCAAGCAAACAATATTATGGATAAATGGAAAATGGAAGGTTAATTATTTCAGTGGCTTTATGCTCTAAATCACATTCAACTGACTAATATTCTGCCTAGAAAAACTACCATTTACCCAAAAATAAAAATAAGTTCATAAGATTAAAAAAAAGAAAAGAATAAGACAAAGAATAAAAGAGACAGAATAAAAGCAAAATGCCAAGGAATAGGATCAAATTAATATAAAGTCACAGTTTTTTCCATTACTCTATAGAGAAAAATTACTAAATTAACATGGTGCTTCATGGAGCCCATTTAATGTTCACCCATGGATCCCAATTAATTAATCATTAAAGCTGTTGTCTGAGTCATAAATGTATCTAGTAACCATCACCACGAATACTATTATACACATCAAACATGCTGCATAAAGTTGTTTTATTATCAAGAATTTTAAAAACACAAGTACTCTAGTTTGCCAGATTTTTCACTGCTGATTAGGCATGACTGGGTACAACTAAGGGAAACATTAGAAATCAAAGGAAAAGGGGATGCCAATGTAGCAGATATAATAAAAGTTCTGTAACACACCTCTGCCCTAGAGGCACTTACAGTCTAGATAGGTAGCATAATCATACACAGATTACATTTAATATATTATTCTACAGAGATGTATAGCTATGAGATACAAAATAAATACTAATTATGATAAGGGTTGGGGAGAAAATAAGACAAAGAATTAATTTTAATTCAGTTGCATCAACAGCAATGGGAATATAAAAATACTGTGGCTCTCCCCTTACACTCTTATTTACCAAATAGTTTTGTTAAAATTTGATTTTAACTTTAACCAGTTTTCCTAATATATGGTAACACTAAACTTTTAATTTTCATTCTTGATTTACAGTGTTAAATATTTTTTTCAGTTATTGGAACAAAGAAATAAGAAGGAAATGGCTCTAAGTCTACAATTATTTCATGTTAGGATCAATTTCCTGCTCTCCTTCACCCAATTAACTAGGGAAGTTATAAAAGAGTGCTCAAAACAGTCTTTTAACTGCTGTCACTACATGATGTTTACCACATTTTTTTCGCTCTCATTTCTATTTGTGTGTGTGTGTGTGTGTGTGTGTTCACTGTGTGAAAGGAAGCTTGAATAAGTCACACCGTTGGGGAAGCAGACAGCTCTTTCTGTGTAAAAAAGACTCTTTACACAGGTCGTTCTGTGTAAAGTCCAATACACACCCAGAGGAGATTGGAAGGAGGACATCTACTATAATGGCAGGCAGCAGAGAGAGAGAGGTAGGACAGACAAACCTAGGAAAGCAGAAGAGACAGAAAATTAGAGCAGACATTGCATCTAGTCTCATTTGAGGAGAGAAGTTTGTGGATGTGAGAGAGTAAGGAAGGTGTTTTGAAGGAACTTGTGCAGTGGATGGTAAACTAAGAGTAACTGAAACCAATTCTTATAATTTCTACAAGAATGCCAAAGGGGACCTATTTTGTAACCCACATGAAAATTTCATAAAGTTCTCTTTAACTACTTATTGAGGATAAAAAGTTGTCATATATGTTGCAAATATTTTTTCACTTGTCTTTTACATTTTGATTCTATTGTTTGAACTTTTGAACAATCATAAATTTTATAATTTTAGATAGTCAACCTTTTTACTTATGAGTATATTGTCAGTGTTAAGCTTATTTTTTCCCTAAAATTTATATAAACACTCACCCATACTTTTCTATTTCTTCTATCTTTTATTGTTACAATTATTTGTTAATCAATTGATTTTATCTACCAGTTAACTTACAGTCATTTTATAAAGTAATAAAATATTTCCCCCAATTTTGAAAACCACCTCTATTACATACTAAATATTTAAACACTCAAACATTAATTAGGATTTATATTCTGCTTCATTAATCTATCATTTATTCCAGCACATGTACAATATTCAGCTAATTTTTGTAGTTTTATAATATGTTACCTGATGACATAAACCCTTCTCAATCATTATTATTCTTTCAGCTTTTTCTTGGCTATTTAAGATATTGTGGTTAAATAAGCATAACAGAATTTGTCATTTTAACCATTTTGAAGTGTCAAATTTGGTGGCACTAAGGACATTCAGAGCATGTAAACATCAGCACTTTCCAGTTGCAAAACCTTTCCCCTACTTCCAAAGCATGATGTTTTCCAAGCTTCTTCCTTGTTGCGTGTATCAGTATTTCTTTTCTTCCTATGGCTGAATAATATTCCATTGTATGGATAAATGGCATTTAATTTATCAGTTTATGGATTAATGGATACTTGGGTTGTTCTCAATTTTTGGCTAGTGTAAATAGTACTGCTATTTACACATACACATACACATACAAGCATTTTGTTTGAACATGTCTTACCAATTATTTTGGGAGTAGAATTCACTGGGCTATAAGACAATGTTATGTTTTACCTATTGAGGAGTTAAAAAACTATTTTCCACAGTCACTGCACCATTTTAAACTCTCATCAGTGGTGTGCAAGGATTCCAATTCCCTCCTTTCCTTCCATCTTTCCTTCCTTCCTTCTTTCCTTCTTTAAAATTCATTTTCTATTATTAACAATAATTTTATTAAATTTTCTAAATGGTTATGGTTGATATACAGGACCTGTTAGGCCACTTTGCTAGTGACCCACTTTGTCTTCCTACTCTGAATTTCTGAATTACTGCATAGATATCAGTAAAATGTAGTTCCTGACCCTGTACCGCTTTGTATTATCCTTAAATTGTTTAATATAGGAAAGCAACTTTCAATATTTCAAACTAGTCAGGGGCAGAAATGTCTACATCATCTATACCTTTTGATTACACCAAATAACTAGAAAAATTATTTAAGATATACCTAATGGCCTTACTGAAGATCATCAAATCAGATGTGTGGCAGATGCTTTGAGGAGAAGCTGTGATACAGAATTTTAGGTAACTAGGTTATTGAAGTGACCTCTAGAGTCACGTCAAGTTTAAATAGGGAAATAAATAGGCTATATATATATATTGCTTTCAAAGTAAGAATAAAAGAAATTCAAAAGAAAGAAAATGAAGAATCAGTCTAACTTGATCACAGTGTACCTTCATTTTTGTTCTTATATTTACTACTGCACATAGAAAGTCACTCATTAAACAGGACTCAAATGGTCTGCAATAATTAAGTGTCTTCCCAAAATTCTTGTTTAGTGTCATTAGAATCTGCAAACAGCTGTGCATAGTTATTAAATATTATTGACTGTTTCCTATGATGTACTTTATATTCTCGTGACTTATTTTGTAAATGGAAGTTTGTACTTCTTAATCTCTTTTCACTTTCGGTTTTTCATAATACTTTAAAAATCCAAGCCCTGTGTACCTTAGAAATAACCAAAATGGCACTTTTAACACTAACATTACAGAATTCCTAAATGTTAGTCTAATATGCTTTAACTTGTTGACAAAGCTTAATCTTTATAGTTACAAAAACATTTTAAAATTGTGAATCTAACATTTTACCTATCATAATTCACCTGAGCATAAACCTTAGGACAAAGCATAGAGTTTTAATCCTGGAGAGTAATTATCTTTGAAATTGCTGTTGTTTATTAAGAATGCTAACAGGTACACACTTCAGTGCACTAAAGCAAATAAAATCATTCTTAAAGTTAGGACTAAAATTCTATCTTCTTCATTCAGATGATAGAACAGAAAAGAAATCCAAATCACACAAAATTTCCTCTTTTCTCATTCTCTCTCTCTCTCTCTCTCACACACACACACAGAAAAAGACACTAAACAATAAAACTAACCAAAAGTCAAAAATATTATGACCACACACAGGCCCTGTGTTAGCACATTTTACAAAGCCAAGAAGTAATCCCAACTCAAAAAGCAGCTATATGTGGGTTTTTTTTTAAGTTTGATTTTTTTCTAAAGGGAAGTTGAAACATCCAAATATAAGAATTTATACTTCTGGTAATTAACATTCTTCACATCTAAACAAAGAGAATCTGGGTCTCTTTCTGTTTTTGTTTTTTAAGACAAAAATTGTCTCCAGTATGACAACAGTCAAGTGCAGTTATTCTATTTATTCAAAACTAGAAAGCACTGTGAATTATCTGGCTGCTTTTCTCATATATACCTTTGGACTGTGATTTACAGTCATGTCCAAATGACACACAAGAGGAGTCTAACAGCAGATACAGATAGCAAAATTCTACACAAAATGCTGGATCCTGCTCCATCTCAATTTGGAACTTGGTTCTATTTGTCAAGGCCAAAAGAGTGAAATGGAGAGATGAGGATCATCTTATTATTCACCAAATTGAGTCCCATTTTTTTCCTGAATACATAGTTATATGATATATTCAAGCCTTCTTTGCACTTAGATGCAACTATGTAAGACAAAGTTCTATGCAATACAATATGAGCAGATGTGATTGAAGCATGACACTTCTAAGACTGCCCTTTAGATCCTTTCTAATCAGAAACATCAATTCTCTTTTTCCCACCCATTGACTAAAGTAGGGAGGGTGACTCTGTGAACTTAGAGAAGGGAAGAGATGAAAGGTAGTAAGATCTAGATCCTTGAGTGACACTTGGATAAAAAATGGCCAACAATGAATTGACTGTTGCATAAGTATAAAATAAACTGTAAATGTGTTAAGCCTCTGAAAGTTTAGAGTTGTTTGTTGTATCAGTTATTATATTCTGACTAATCCAGCAAGTATGACATGAGGGACTAATGATGATCTCGATCATATTGTCTCCATTAAAATTCCTGGACAGTTAAGCAACAGATAATTATCATTAACAATAAATCACAGAAATCAAAGCAAATACCTAGATATGTCACCATGAGGACAGCTCACTTTTATTGAGCACTTTATATGCCAAGTAAAATATAACTTTGTAATCTCTATTTACAGATCATAAAAATGAAAATCTAGAAGATGAAATAACTGGATCAAGATCAGTCAGTTAATAAGTAATAGAGCGAGGGCTAAATTCTAACTTTGTTTGATTGCAAGCCCTGCATAGTTAAGCCCCAAGCTATATTACTTTTCATTCTTCACACTCATCTCCTCTCTTTTCTGACAATTCTAGAATCAGATTGATGCTTGTTTTTACCCTATCAGAGTATGCCTATTGTTTGATATGACATTGCATTTGATAATTCTGCATATGAACCTGTTGAAAATTATAGCTTTGAAGTTTAAATATGCAATCATCAAAGACCATGCTTACAAGCAACATACCTCACTTAAGCTGAAATGACTTTATTGAAAACTATTAGAAAACGAATGGAAACTTAAGACGCCTTAGTTCTTATATCTAAGAACAATCTCCACACTAAACCTTGCAGAGGCCCTTCTAAGCACAAACATGGCCGGTGACACAGTAGACACTGCTCCTGTGCATGTTACCTCCATCCCTGAACAGCTGCCATTACTGACACAGGAAGGCCGGATATTGCTCCTCCATGCTCTGCTGTTGTCATGAGAGTATCAATGCTACATGGCAACCACACCTGATTCTTCAAGATGTTCCCTGCTGAATAAGACCATGTCAGGAGAGTAACTATGAGGAAGCCCACTCCCGGGCAGAGGTTAGGAAATCAAATTTTGGCTTTTACAGTAAGTAGGTCTCACTGTGTGGCGTATTTCTGAAACATAAAAGGCCTGCTAAAAAGCCGTTCGGTGGCCACAAACATTACACATCCACTAAAATGGCAACTCAAAGTCGCAGGGAAGCCAAGACTAGAGAGAAATAGAAACTAGCAGCATCAGGAAAGATGGAGCTTATAAATTTGGGAGAAATCTGGCTTTCCTTGCTCAAACTGGCTTCTGTGTATTTTCACAATGCAAAGGTCCCCGAAGTATTTAAATAGCAAGTTCGTAAATACATGCCAGGCAGGGAACACCTTCAAAATGTTGACATAAATAAATTAATCTAATAGGATTCTCAGAGAACGGAGGGATAATTATGTTTCTAATGGTTTAGGAAGTACTCTTAGTTAATGTTTAACAGAATCAAGCTTTGCTAGCCCACACACTTGGTTCGAATCCTGGCTTTACCAGTTATCACCTCACTATGTTCTAAATGTGTTGAAATTATGAGTCATGTCTGTCTCATTTGAATTTGTATTGATTATAGCCTCTGACTTGACAGAGGACTAAGGAATAAATACACGTTGAATTAATTATTTCAACTAGTAGTAGCAAAAATCTATGTAAAAAAATCGATTTTATTTATTTAGACTAAATAGAGTATACAGTACAAGTGACTAGCAATGGGAAAGAAAAATGCACTAACAATATGGATTCCCAACAATTCATGTTTGAATGTGTCATTTTTGCTTCAGAAAAACTGGTGTTATATTATTTTTAATTGCCACACATACATAAAATGGCCTCAAAACACCATATGATGATTATGGTGGCTATACATCACATTGACTATGATGCTGCTTATTCTGTCTTGAAGCTAGTTAACATGTAGTAGAATGTTCACTACCTTCTCTCTTTCCAATGGTTGTGTCTAAACACTGTATCTTAAGTAGTCCTATTGATCATATTGATTAATACTCCTAGCAGAAATTATGAAAAATATATTGATATGTTCTCGTAAACCTCAGCTGTAACTAAAATATCTGGAGTGTTGCTTCCTTAATCTGCCTAAGAGCTCTCTTCTCAGACATCTTCCATTCTTAATGATTATATCTGCAGATAAAAATCAGGTGTGAAAATCGTTGAGCTGCTGCGCCACACAATAGGACAGATTTTGACTCTTACTGAACTCTCCTGTCCCTCTTCCTTAATTAAGGCATAAGAACATGTTATCATGGAGAATGACTGAGATTACAGATCTTGTTCCTTCTAATGGCATGCGTTTCACCCAATTGGGGGGATAACACATATCTTACTTTGTTGCTTTGCTAAGAGCCACTTACTCAGTTCTTCCAAAGAAAGCATGAAGAACATGATTTTACTTAGCAAAAGAGTGCTCTGTGATCCATGTTACAAAGAAAAATGAAGTATACAGCTGTTCCCCCCAAATTATGACATTTTTTCACTAAACATTTTAAAGCACAAATAAAGAATAGCATCTAAATGAGTTAGTAGCATAAAATCTTATTTTATAGCTAGAATAACCCTTAACATCTATAGCAAAGAACAAACAAGCAAACAAACAAAAACCCCCCAGCAGTTATGAGCACAGGGCTTTCGAGGCAGATGGACTGGGTTACAACCTGGTTTTAAATTGACTAGCTGTGTGATCTTAGGCAGTTTACAAAACGTCCTGCCTCTCAGTATTTTCTTTGCTACAGTGATAATTATTATAATAACTATAAAATAAATAATAAAATATTTCACTTAAAATAAATAAAAATGGCCCTGGCTCAGTGGATTGAGCACTGGCCTGCGAACCAAAGGGTCACTGGTTCAACTCCCAGCCAGGGCACATGCCTGGGTCGCAGGCATGTGAGGGACAACCACACATTGATGTTTCTCTCCCTCTCTTTCTTCCTCCCTGCCCTTCTCTCTAAAAATAAATAAATAAAATATTTTAAAATAAATGAAAAATAATAAAATATAACTAATGAAACCTACCTCATAAGTTTAATTGTGGGGAGTTAGCTAAGATAATGTTTTTTAACACTTAGTACTCAATGCATGTACATTATTCTGTGCATTTCAATTCCATAAGCATAGTATGTTAAAGCAAACAAAAAACTTTTTATAACCTTTTCTCATAGTTAGATGTACATAAGCCTCAAAATTTTATTTTTTTAAAGTTTCACTGAGAATGTGTGATGAGAAAAAAAAAAATTATTGATCTCTCTCAGGGAAAAAAAGCCAAAATACAGAATTGTCCCAGACTGATAGTAATTTAGTAAAAACATGCAGACGGGACAATCTGGTTAACATTTACCAGCTAATTTCCACTGGAGTATTCATAGTAGCAGGACCATTAAATGAAGATTTGGCCTACAATAGTTTAGCTTTTCTTGGTTCTCAAATTAAATGATTACTAAAAACAACAAAAAAGCATTATCATTAACATCCGTGATAAAGGCTGGATCTACCAACTTGCACAGACATAGACACTTTATAAACAAGAAGATGGGCATTTGGAATTTGAATGCCCAGAAAATGCAAACTAGATTGCATTTTGCAAAATAAAACTGCTACCATTTTCAATGAATTTCTAGGGACTCAACAAGAATGAAGGAATAGTAGACCCTCTTCCACTTGCTCTAAATTATGCCTTCTGCCTCCTTTTATTCTTAGTTTTTAAAAATGCAGTAACCATTATAACAGTTATCAATTATTAGGTAAATGCCATGTGCCAGGCACTCTACAAAGTACTGTATGTGCATAATTTCATTTAATCCCTACAAGAAGTCTATGAGGAAGTCAATTTATTTTTCAAATTTTACAGATGAGGAAACAAGCCCAGAAATGTCCCAGTCCAGGGCTAGTAAATGGTTTGTCAGTATTTCAGCTGGGTCCAAAGCTAGGCTGTGAACCACTATGCAAACAACCTCTAATTCAGGTAGAACTCACTTCCTAAGTGATCCGACCTCTCCCAGCTGCCTTGTGTGCTAAGCAGAAACATGGGTCCCTTCCCAAGCTCCAACCCCCTCCCCCCACCTTGTGAGAATTTGATGAAGGCCATCAGTAAGGAGACTGTGGGACCAACCTCGGGATCCTGGCCAGTTCCTCAGTCAAGAAAC
This sequence comes from Noctilio leporinus, assembly GCA_004026585.1. Taxonomy (NCBI): domain Eukaryota; kingdom Metazoa; phylum Chordata; class Mammalia; order Chiroptera; family Noctilionidae; genus Noctilio; species Noctilio leporinus. The sequence goes on along the minus strand of PVIW01001323.1, from coordinate 303,794 downwards.
AGCCAAAGAGAAAACTGTTCTGGGATGTGAGCCTGAACTGTAAACAACTTCAGAGAAAGAGCTTGTGTTTTGATCTGACACAGCTTGCGCGTGAGCGTGACCTCCTCCCCTGACATGCCCTGTTATTCTTTTTCTTTTTTCTATTCTTTATATAACCTCATACTGGGAAAACCTGGATTGGTAAAATTGTACTGGCTGGCCACCCCCAGTATGGCTCATCCAGAGACTGGATGGGGCTTGGGGCAAACTTCACGGGTACGGCACCTCCAGCACACACATAAACCCTAATAAGCCTGTATCTCTCAGGCTCCTTTTCCAGGTTATTTCTTTGGAATCGACAAACTAAGGTTTTCTCCGCTATCTGCTCTTTGTGTAACACTTGTCCATCCCAGGGCTTTGAGTCTAGTGGAGGCCCCAGGAGCTGGGCAATGAGGGAGACAGGTGTGTGGGGGAACTGAATTCTTTTCCAGATACTTCTTCCCCATTGCCAGGTGTGCACCTGAGGCTATACTTCGTAGAAGCTAGCTTTTTTCTTGATGCCAGAAGAGGAGAAAAACTTGCCTTAACACTCTTGGTGCTCTGGGGAGCCTGGCTGGGCCAGAAGATTGCTAAGAGAAAGTCATCCCCTCCCCCACCCCATGAAAACTGCTCCTGTAAGTTTTGAAGCCACTGCGGATTTTACTTATGTAATGTACTTGGAAAGCATTCGTTTGAAGTGAGGTAGTATGCTATACAGGAATAAAGATTCACAGTCAGTTCTGGGACAATATGAGGCTTTTCTGCTCATTAGCTTTAAAATGAAGAGAAAGAATTTAACTTGTTTGAATCTTATTTACAATATGGGCATAAGACAATATTTCCTTTACTCCAAGACACATTCTTTTGCACTTCAACATATCCAAAATTGAGGTGTCTTAAAAGTGATAGCATCTCCCAATCTCTGCTTGACTGGTGACAGTGGTGAGATACTTGCAAACAAAACTCACAGAATGGTGGCGATGGAGGCAAATCTCAAGTCTCTACACCAGGACTTCTGGGACGATAAAAGATAGGAGTACTTGTAATGTTTTTAGACATGCAAAGCATAAACATGAGGTGTAACTATGAGTTTTTCAATTTATAAGATCTACTTTAAAAAATCTGTGGGGCAAACAAAGGTGAAATATCTTGTCCAAGGTCATTCAGTTTGGCAGACTTGGTAAGTGAATCTTTTCCTCTCCAAGGCTGTTCTTAGCCACTTGAACAAAACTGTCCCAACTGCCCATGAGAGAAAGAAACAGCACAGGCCTAAGTGTGAAGAATTCAGAAAAGGGGGTGATTTTGTTTGTGGTACAGAAGAGAGGAATAAAGTGGGACTGGGGAGCCAGGGGGCACTTTTCCACTAGAAAGGAGCATAAAGAGCACTCAAATGAAGACCATGTGCACAAAGGCAGAAAAACCGGAAGAAGGGAGCCAATTTATCCAAAAATAAGTAAGTATGGCTGGTAATAATGTTTATCGAGGAAAGCAGTGGTATCTGAAGATGGAAAAGATGGAAATGGAATTATGAAAGGCCTTGGCCATCGTGTTCAGCCTTGATTCTTGAGCAGCCAATGAAGGTTTCTGGAGTCATCAAATTTTAATGATTGCATTTGGGGATGACTGGTCAGTTAGGTGTATGTAGTTAGGGATGATCAAGAACTGACCTTAGAGGCAAGGAAGGGGAACAGTTTAGACAAGAACCTAGTATAAAGGAACCATGGACATGGACAACAGGTGGGATTGACTTTGGGGGGAATGGGTGGGTGGGGAGGGGGACAGAGGGGAGCAAAAAGGGGATGGATGTAATACAACAACAATAAAATAAAAAAATAAAAAAAAAAAGGAGAACTGACCTTTGTAAATGAAATACAAGGGGAGGGGCTGGTAAGATTTACTTCCTCGTGAGGTCTTGTTTATGATAAATGTGATAGAAAAAAAGGGAAATATATTACAGAAGCTCATGTGGATAAACGCCTTATAAAAGTGTTCAAATAAGTTTGGGAACTATAACAGCACACAAAACTACCTGATTATTCCAATGCTATACTTTTCAAATCCTTTTGGGGATATAAATTATAACATGGCCCATGTGTTGATCATTGAATGGTATTTACAATTTTTTCCCACAGAGTGCCTATTACTGACTTTTGAAGCCAAAGTTCCAATGAGCATAGTTTGAGAAATAGTGAGTTACTCATTAACTGAGCTACAGCTCTTTTATGAGTAGTTTTTATGCCAGTTTTGAATTATAAGCATATTTTATATTAAATTTAATATTCCTAAGAAACATAGGTGACCAAGTTACTGAGATTAACTTAGATGATAACATTGTAAGAACATTTTATGAAAGTAGGTAGTAATCACAACTGACATGAATACATATATAGTATGTTGATGAGTAGAAGGTTGCATGAATGTGTGTTTGTATGTGTGTATATATGTATATGTATGCATATGTTTATTTATATTCTATTTAATTCCACAAAACTCAATAATGGTGATTATTTTATGCCTACCTTATGGAGAACATAACAAATAGTAGAATAGTAGAAAGAAGTACCTTACTAATATTTTTCAAAGTCTTTGTTAACAGAGAAAAAGAAATGTATTACTTGTTGTCCAAATGGGTGGTTTTCACTTACCTTTATTTTGCCATCTGTGACTTTGTCAGCAAAATAAAAACTTGTAGATAATGGAACTGAAAAAGTCTGCCATTGCTATTTTGCAGACACAACCCTTCATCACACCTCAGGTTGTAAATAGCAGTCTATACCATCTAAAACAAGTTTGTAATAAATTTAATTGAGAATACAAAAATCTCTATGGCAAAGACATTATTAATTGCATTTTCAAGTAAGCAGAGACTCAATGATTTATTTATTTACTTTCTACATATAAGAAGAAATTCAAGCCATTTCCGATGGGAAACTGTTATAAAAACTCTCCCTTCCTCTAGTGAAAAACAGAAACAAAACACCAGCAGTGCCGTATTTCTTATGTTTCAGCAGAATTCCAGGAGATGTTCCTTCCCAGCGCTGGCATCTGGGCTTGTATCCTTAGTCACCTCTGCAGGGAAAGTTCTCTCCTTCTGTCCTAGTCCATTCAAGCTGCCATGACAAACACCACAGACTAGGTGGCAGGAATTTATTATTGTTTTGGAGGCTGGAAGTCCACAGTCAGGGTGCCTGCCCTTTTCTGGAACAGACTTCTCATTGTATCTTCATGTGGTGGAAGGGCGATCTTTCTGTGTTTCTTTTTTAAGGATGCTAATCCCATTCATGAGGGCTCCACCCTTATTTATCTTCCAAATGTCATCATGTTGATGGGTTAGGTTTCAACATATAAATGTAGAGAGAGGGACACATTCAGAGCACAAGACCTTCACATCCTCTTTTCCGTGGCATCTTCTAGACCTCATTCTTGTGTTGCTCCTCCTGAGAACATTCCATGAAGCAAGCACAGGGCCCCTAATAAGTGAGTTGTTAACTAAACTATTTTGGAAATCTTTATAGCCTCTGCCCCTCCTCTATGATGACCCTCTCCAAGCCTTCAGCTAGATAGGGTTAGTTTTACAATGAGCACAAGAATCACCATGGCTTCACCATTGCCAGTGGCTTCTAAATGTGGGTGCATATCTTGAATAGAAGGAAAGAAACACATCTCACATGGCCTATAAGGCCCTCTGGGGAAGAAGAAACTGCTTCTGGCTTATCTTGACCTCAGTCTTACCATTCTCTTTCGTAAGCATGCCACCATTAACATTTCCAGCTTTCCAGACCATCCCCATCTAGAAGCCTTCACATACAATCACTCTGACTGGCATGTTCTCCCCCAAGATGTTTGTGTAGCCCAGGGTTCTTCCTAAATCTGATTACCTTGGAGTGAACTTCCTACGCCACCCAAATTAATACAGTGCACCCTGAAGCCCATCACTGCTATTCCCGTATCCTGATTTATGTCTTTTTCAAGTACTCATCAGTAACTCAATATTTATCCAATTGCTTATCTTTCTCCTCCATCAGAATATTCGCTCCAGGAGAACAGAGGTTTATTTTATTCACAAGTGTCTCCCCAGAGGTTTGGATTCTGTGGGTCAGCAGTGGGTCCCAGAAATCTCGTTAATTGGCATCCCAGCTTATTTTGAAGGAACTAAGTAGAACAGAATGTGGGAGATACTAATTGACACCCGATTTTCCCTAATTCTGATTTGGTGGTTGTTGTTGGAGGGTTTTTTGTTTTTGCTGGTGGTTTATTTTGTTGTTGTTGTCCATTTGTTTTTCTAGTTGTTAATAAAAGAAAAATGTCCTTTCTTTCCAAGTCCAGAAAGCCCATGACTCAGTATTGTGGTGATCTGCCAGAAATTATTTAAATTGTGACAGTGATAACTGCAAAAGGAAGTGCAAAGCAAGAACTCCCTGGAGAGATGGGATGTACTCCAAATAAGTGAGAAATGACTGTATATTGAAGAAAATATATAGTACTAATTTGCTGGACCCCAGTATATAAAGTATTACATGGTTATCTTTTGCCAGTTTTAAGCTCCTGTCTTATAACATGTATGTGAAACATTCCCTACTAGCTTCCTACCCTCCATGTCTATGTTATCACCATCACCAATTCCTCTTACATTGCTTGGTGAGTTATGCTGACATGCTTGAGGGAAGTGGGATGGAATTTTCAATCACAAGGTCAACTGCTTATGTTAGTTTTTCCTGGGTCAGCACTAGCTCTGGGCAGGGGCTGTACCTCCTGGGGCTGAGATATTTGTGTACTGTTGGCGCAACTCAGGGACATGCTGCCCAGACCAGGACTGAGAAGGGTGAGCTGGTCTTTGGCTCTCAGTTTAGGATCAGCTTTGCAGAAGGGCCTTCATGGGATTTTAAGTAAGAAGGCTGGTATATATATATATATATATATATATATATATATATATATATTAAGATTTTATTTCATTTTTTAGAAAGAGGGGAAGGGAGAGGGGCAGAGAGGGAGAGAGACACCAGGGTATGGTTGCGTTTCACCTGCCTCCAGCCACAGACCTGACTGGAGACCTGGTTTGCAACCTGGTTATGTGCCCTGGCTGGGGAATCGAACCTGCGACCTTTGGGTTTGCAGGCCGGCACCTTAACCATTGTGCTACCAGCCAGGGCAGGCTGGTATATTTTGAAGTGCCCATCAGTAGATAAGTGGATAAAAAAGTTGTACATTTACACCATGGAATAACACGTGGCTGTAAAAAGGAAAGAACTCTTACCCCTTGTGACAGCATGGATGGGCCTGGGGATTATTATGCTAAGGGACATAAGCCAGAGAAAGCCAGATATCATATGAGTTCACTCATATGTGGAATCTAATGAACAAAATAAACTGACAAACAAAACAGGACCAGTGGCACAGACTGACAGATCTCAAGGAGGAGCGGCAGGGACTGAAAGAGATTAGCCAAAGAACAAACATGCCTAAACTCATGGACAGACAACAATGTCGTGAA
>PVIW01001323.1:295776-298182 GCA_004026585.1 Noctilio leporinus | reverse complement strand
ATCTACATGAATAAATTAACAGAGAACTGTAACCATTAACTGTGTGTTTGTTGCCTATCAGCACAGTGAACCATCAAGTAGTGAATTGCACCCCGTTCCTTCCTGCCCTTCAGCATTTCTAGCCTCCAAAGTTTGTAAACAGTGGCCATGCTGCCTGTGTGTCACATCTGATCAAGCTGCTGAAGGTTTTATCCGTCCCTATTCCAAACACTCCTCCTGCCGGTTCAGTCATTTCCCTTGATTTCCCTACCTCTCGTCAATTTGTTCATTTCTGGAAGAACTGGCACCACATGATTCTAGCTGCAGGCTCAAGGCTGGATTTATAGTAAATATTTATTGAGTGCTAAGCAGGCACTGGGCCCAGCAAAAAGCAGGGAAAAGGGCTCCAGTTGCCACTGATGGATGTGGAACACCATGCAGCTGTGTTCTCCCCATTGCCTGCCTCCTATTCTCACTTGTAATTTCTCTCCTTGTCGGTGGAACACTTAACTCCAACACGAGAACATTAAAAATGAAAATCAGGTCTTCTTTCCCTTACCCATCAGAATTTTTCTCCCCAAATGTTACTTTTTTGGTAGCCAGACAATGATGTTGTCTTGCTCTTAAGGAGTTCCTGTAGGCTTTCCGTGTGATCTTGAAGAGTTTCCAACAAATGTTATATGAACCTGAAAATTCCAAAAGCAAATTACCTTTGCCTTGATTCTATAAAAAGTGGCATGGGAAAAAATAATTCTGTATTTGTCTGACTCAGTTTCCCCAGTATGACTGAGAACAGACTGGATAGGACAGGTTTGAGCAAACACAACTTTATTTACTCACCTTGGAGTAAGGGTACGGACACTTATATAGAAAAAATAGCAATATGTTCTTTCATGGCAGACACATTCTTTCATAATCAAATACATCATTAATACTTCTTTAAAAAATGGTGTCCACCATCTAGAAGTCTCTGGGTTTTGCTCACACCTTTCATGTAAACTATAAAGTATTTCCTGTTTGTCCAACATATCCATGTGTGTGAAAAACAACACAGAGGTGTTTTCAAGAACTACTTATAAGAGAACTGCTTCAGTGGGTCTCATTTGTTCTTATCTGCTTGTTTCTGACCTGTTACATTTTGAAAAGAAAAAAAAAAAAATTTATACATTAGGGCCCTGGCTGGTGGCACAGTGGATAAGGCGCCGGCCTGTGAACCCAAAGGTCGCTGGTTTGATTCCCAGCCAGGGCACATAACCAGATTGCAAGCCAGGTCTCCAGCCAGGTCCATAGCTGGAGGCAGATGAAAGGCAACCATACACTGATGTCTCTCTCCTTCTCTGCCTCTTTTCCTTCCCATCTCTCTAAAACAAATAAAATCTTTTAAAAAATACATTAACACATTAAAGGACAGTCAGATTGGGTCAGGCTGGCCTGTCTTTTGTGAAAACAAATGATTGAATTAAATGTCTAACTCTATCACAATGTGGGGAGAGGGGGTGAGGGGAAGGATGGGAAGCATCCATTATTAATTTAAAATTGTGTTATGTAATTTATTTTTTCTTGTGTGCATGGCCACACACATACACATATGTGAGAAAAGCCACATTTCCCAGGATAACAAGTCAGAGAAGCTAGGCCTGGGGACCAGCTGAAACAAGGACGAGTTGCATGGATGGGCTCAGGCTAACCTCCCACTTAACCAGCATCCACTATCATGCCCTCTCTCTAGAAAGAAGTTTCTGCCTATCTTTGTCCTTCTGTTCTTTGCAACTCACTTTTTGGCCCACGAAGTTGAGGATGTTCAGGAGAAAGAGGAATTTCTCCTAAAGCACAGTACATACATTACCAAAAGGGGGGTGGGGGTGGGGGGTCCCGTGTCACGAAAATTTCACATAAAAATGAACAGGTTCATTAGGGAGTAGAGAAGAGTTGAGGCTTCGAACCCTAACCAACTTTGTAACTATAGCATGAGAAATATTACACGGGAGGCGGATCATTTGGACCTCCCAGCAAAGTTGGAGATTACTGGGGTAGGTGTTGAATAATGTACAAAAAGTGAAAATGCTGGCCACTTTTCCCTGGAGAAACATGGTGGACAAGGCAGATGGGGGTAAGGGCTGCACCCTGGGATCTGCCACTCAGGGCTGCCTGGGGGACCTGAGCAGCGGGGAGCCATAGCATCAGAAGGCCCCAGGAAGGTATAGGCACTCAGGTGTAACTTGATTAAAATACAGACCAAAAGGGTTTCTGCTGCCAGCCTACGTAGCAGTGTAAGTAAGCAAACCACACTCTCCTTTCCTTTCTGGGAGGCTAATTCTCCTCATTCTCCCTCAGCCCCTTTTGCCTGGGTACCAGGACCCATCCCCCCTGAAACTAACCTGACTTCTGCATGATTCTGACATCATGCCTGGTCACCCAACCACGGAT
>PVIW01001323.1:243276-293276 GCA_004026585.1 Noctilio leporinus | reverse complement strand
AATCCTATAAGAGTGAAATAGCAGCTCTGAAAGATAGCCTTCTTCTTTTCTTGAGGACAACCAAAAAAGTCTTTTTTCCCCTTTTATTCCCCAAACTACTAGAGAAATATCACTAATACATACAGATATAAAAGCAGCATAGAAAGATACAGGTTTCTCACCAACTAGGGATAAAGAGACTAAATGTGGGCATATGGTTAAACTACAATGCATCTTCACATTTGTCCAACACATTTACAAGAAAAACACCATTGGAAACCTCACAGGACAGAAGTGTTTTAACACGAAGAGAACTACTAGCTTTTAATTAAAAATCTAAACAGGGTGGGGCTGAAAATTTGGAAAGGGGCTGGAACCACCATTTTTTAAAAAGTATTTTTTTTTTTCAGTATAAAATGAATGAGCTGGAATAGACCCAATGTCTTACTCTGTGGAATCTTGCAAAAGTGAACAAACGTTGAAGGGTTATTTAGGGCAGCTGGCTGATGTCAAAGCTGCCAGAATGCTAATTAACTGCAGACTGAGTCTCTTAACTCTACATGTGTGTGCGAGTGTGCATGTGTATGTGTGTGTGTGTAAGTGTAAAGGAGCCTTTTGTATTATGGCATTTTTTTTTCTTGCTGCTGTATTCATACATCCCACTGTAAATCATCTTTCATTTTTCATTCTGTTGACCTGGATATTATTCTTTTCAGAAACAGGGAAAAAAACGAACATCTGTTTCTCCTTCCAATATGCTGCACATATGCGTGTTTTGTAGCGGGTCTTCAAAGTTCAGTTAGCAACCCATGGACGCCATTCATCTTCTTGTTAAAATGTCTACCACTGTAGCCAATGCTCATGCCCTTGAGGGTTTTCCTCTTTTTTTTTTTTTTTTTCCATTATTGTATCAGGAACATTGTGACTTATAATATTAGCATTTTGCTTTCAACAGCAATTAGCAATCTCTTGGTTTGCTGTTTGGTAAAGCATCGGTTAATGAGGTCATCTAGTTTAAAATCCCAGCTACTGGAAAATAACAGGGAGGAGGTCAAATCTATCATTTCATGTTATATTCTCTGCTCTCTTTTCTAAGGAAAAGATTATCTTTGTTATCCACAATAAGTCATTACGACCCGTTACTGGCCCTCTGTTTTACTACTGCCTCAAGACACGGTTAGCTTCTCTCTTGCTGAAGTACTGAAATAGGAAAGTTCATCTACAAACAAACAAAAATAAAAGAACTTTTGAGCATCTGAGGATGAAGAATTGGTTCCGTGTTGGTTGTGTTGTCTTTCCTCTGACAGTTCTGAGTTCACATCTAGCGAGGGGTTGTCTCTATGGTGGAGGGGGTCCCCGGGGTGGTTGACCTTGGGGTGGCTGCTGGTGGTGTGTCCATGGGGCTCCCGGCCCCACTGTTGGGTGTGACAGAGGAGCTGACCGCGGGTGTGTCCCCCTGCTGCTGGGCCTGCAGCGTCTGTCCACAGATGTGGTGGTGCTTCTCCCAGTCTTTGTGCTGGCAAAAGGAGCCACAGTATCGAGCTGTGTTACAGCCACTGCAGGTCTCACTTGCTTTCCGGCCACAGTTCCAGCAGCTCTAAAGGAGAAGGCAGAGCAAAGCAAAACTCCACGTTAATGATTGTCCGGGCCAAAGTCTGAGAAATGTCCCAGGCAGCATAGCCCCCTTATATTCAAGAACTGTGTGCTAAGAATGAAGACTCCAGGTGCATGTGTCTGTACACGTGAAATACACAAGAGATGCAGGCTTTGATGTGATGGCTGCCCAAACTTTCCTGCCAGCAACGATGATGCTGCCTGAAAAACGGGCTAAAGCTCCTTTCCATTTTAACTATGAAATCCCTTCCTTTTAGGTTTCCCTCTCTTCCCATCTAAATTCTTTATTCACCTACACTAGCATTTGCTATATCTACATTTCCCCCCCTTCTAATAACGACACCACCATCATCAGACAGAAATACATCACTCTAGGAAGAAGCAGATATAACAGAAATCTTTCTTGTAGATAGAACAGAAATGATAAAGAAACTACAAGAAACCTTTATTAAGTTCAGAGAAATGTAATGAAGAAGGTAGAGGGTTCTATTTCCTGCTCCATCACAATCTACATTGATGATGAATCAAGACCTTTTGACCTCTCCCTGCATTTACTTTTGCCCACTGTTATCAGCTAGTTATTCAGTGTCCCTGATAAGCAAGCCATTGACTTCAGCTCCCTGGAGGGCAGAGACCTTTGCTTTGTTTGTACTCTGATATACTCTAAGCACCCAGAACAGTGCCTAATATATAACAGGCAATCAATAAATACGTGAAATTAATGAATCTGACTACACCTAATTTGCCTTTGAAAAACTACAAATTCTAGAAGTGGATAAATAATAAGGCATTTTATTTACACACAATGCATTCCAGCTGATAGTATTCCTTCAAGCTCATTTGCTCCTCAGCAACTCAGGGGAGTCAGGAAAGTGGAGGAAACTAAAACCTAGGCCCTAGCAAACCCAGTGCCCATGACCAGTGCTTCCCAAGAGATGAAAAAGCCCAAATGAGGTTGTTTCTGTGATTTCAACTCTGAAATAAACACATCATAAATCAGAGCACAACATACTAGAGACAAAAGAGCATTTGCATGGGATGGATCCTAAAGACCCTAGGAGGAGCTAAAATCTCAGGAAGCCAACTTTAAAGGATTGTACAACCCTGGCTGGTGTCTTCAGGGGATTGAATGCTGGCCTGGGAACCAAATGGTTGCTGGTTCGATTCCCAGTCAGGACATATGCCTGGGTTGCAGATCAGGTCCTCAGATAGGGGTGTATAGGAGGCAATCACACAATGATGTTTTCCTCCCTCTCTTTCTCCCTCCCTTCCCTTCTCTCTGAAAATAAGTAAAATCTTTTTTTTTTTTTTTTTTAAGATTTTATTTATTATTTCCAGAGAGAGGGGAAGGGAGAGAGAAACATCAATGTGTACTTTCCATCTGCCTGCAGCTACAGACCTGGTTGGAGACTTGGCTTGCAACCTGGTTATGTGTCCTGGCTGGGAATCGAACCAGCAACCTTTGGGTTCACAGGCTGGCGCCTTATCCACTGAGCGACCAGACAGAGCCTGAAAATAAATAAAATCTTCAAAAAAAAAAAAAAAAAAAAAGAACTGTACAGTAGTTCTTTTGGCAACACCAATCCCATTATTAAATAATATATCAAGTGCTCTTTTTGTGCCATTAATATTTTTATTATCTTTCTTGGGTTTTGATTGTTTTCTAGCAGAACAAACTTCTGATATCTCCAATCAGCTGACGATAAGTGTATGATGGTTGTGTCACAATTAAAATGCATTTTTTAAAGTCTTGATATAGATGGGTATTTTTAAATCTTTCCACTGTGTTCCCTGCATTTGTTTTACTTTACGCATGCTGGCTGTGTGCCTTAAGGTGGGCTCATGAGCCTACTTTGAATATGCCAGTGGAATGTCAGTCATTCTGATATGAACTGGCTTCACCACCATGCAAATACGCAGAGAAATTGCTAGCAGTCATCCTAACTTGGCCAAGAAATAAAGGGGCTCCTAGGTTTCAAGTGCTGGAAGCCTACAAACTCAAGATCTCTAATTTAAAACTTCTAAAAAGAGCTCAGTTTTCCGTTCTTATTTCTTTACCATTCAGAAATTATGATCGTTGAAGAGAAAAAATAAAACCCAGGAAAACCTTAACAGCTTCAAACGTTGGTCAATGAGAGGTGTTTTAAGCGACTATTAAGGAAATCTATGTTAATGTTATAAACAAAAATAAAATTAATAACCAGTACTACAACACAATTTTTTTTCTACTTAACCAGAGGAAAAACTTAAAAGATGTAGACTTCTGATCAGAGGTTCATTGCCATAACTTGAATCCCTCCCTCTCAAAATTAATCCAATCACAATGCAAACACAAATGACCCCACAACAACCCTAACAAATGTGAGCCTGGCCCATCCTTCAGGGTAGGGAGTTATGACATAGCACTCAGAGTGAAGTTTACATCCTTGAGGGTTAGTTACTTTTAGAATGATGCCAGCTGGATTCTGGAACAAACTCAGCAAATAGGTGAAATTACTAAATTACATTAGAAAATCCCAATTACAGAACAGGGACTCAGATCCAAAACAATATTTTAAGGAAATTAAATATCTAATCTAAATCAAGTGGCTTCTTTAAAAACTCTCCTGGTGTGAGGGTATTTTTTTTTCTGACAGAGGCACATTTTGGCAGACACCACAGTGGTAACTGCCCAGCACTCAATGCCGCAGTCCGATTGAAATCAGATGTGGGTAACCTTCTCCATTTAAGCTGATTAAACACACAGACTAAACCAGGTAAATTACAGATGCATGTGTTGCGGGGTGAAAAGAGGAGACAGAATGGGGACTTCTTTAATTTTTAAAGTGTTTTCAAAGATGGGAATAATTTTACAAATAAAAAAAAAAAGTGGACTTATGCCAAATATAGAAACAGATGTTTAGGATCGTGAAGCTGCTGGGAATTGAGCCTTCTTGCCTGGCATGGCCTGATCCTGACCCAGAAATTCAAGGGCTCTGGCTAATTTTACCTCTAGTCCCATTCCCAAACTGTTTGATCAGATTCATTTACCACCCACCGCTGGGACAAAAACAACCCTCAGCTGAAGGAAAGAACAACAAAGAGCAATTCAAATGACCCGGGGGTGGGGGGGTGGGGGACTAGATATTTGTATTCCTTTTGACATTGCATTGAAATGAACTTGTAGGGAACTTGAGCATGAGCATTTCAACTAACAAAAATCTCCAAAGTGCATAATCTTTTTTTAAAGCTCATTTAAAAACAGATGAAATGATTTCTATTAATATATTTCTCTTGGATGGCTTCACCAAATTTCCTGTTGGCTAATCCAAACCTGCGAGACTGATGATTGATTGACCAGTGGCTCTCAGCACCTAAGCGCCACACTTCTGGGATCTGGGAACTGCCTAGAATCTTGTGAGTACTCCAATCTGAATCATTTTAAGCCTCTTAGCATTCTGCTGTTCACAAAGGTGGAAACTAAAAATTGCTTATAATAATACCCCAGGGTATAGCCATAAAGGGCAGGGATAAAGGTGGTTTATGATTTCATCTAATTTTACATTTATTTTAATTTGGGCTTTTTCCATTCAGCCTAATATTTCCTAACGCTTGCTCTATGTATTGTTAGCTATTTTTATCATTTTTAAAAATAACCAAACTTCCTTTTCAGTCCCTGAAGGAATGGTGCTGGTGACTAAATCACCATACTAGTGCAGAACAGTGATTTTCAACCAGTGTGCTACAAGAATTTTTAAAACATGTGGCACCTGACTATTTTCCCTAAGATTGTCAAATTAAAAAAAGAAAAAAGAAAAAAAGACAACAACCAACACAACAATAGTCATCTGGTGTAAATGAATGAAAATTAGACCTGGGTTTTTTTCCCCCACCCCAGATCAGCCAAAAAAGAAAAAAAATAGTTTTGTTTTTGTTTTTTTTTTGAGTGCTGCAGAATTTTAAAAATTAATTTATGCATGTCATGAGGTAAAAAGGTTAAAAATTGCTGGTGTTGAAAGAAGGCTCAAGAATGCCATTTCATAGCAAATTTCATTCCCAAATCTCGTGGCACTATATAAGTCTTCCCTTATTTGTGATAATATATTCCCTTTCCAGCATAAGCATATTTTATCCCCTACCTGACACTGGGAATTAGTGCGCTGACCAAAGTTAGGCTATGACTCAGATGAAGAATATGAGGCTGAACACAATGCTCCCCTTTGCTAAATGTACTAATTCTATGGGTAGAAAAGGCAATGATGGATTGGAACTTTCTAATGCCAAAGCTGCACGTCAAAGATTATTAATACTTTGTTTCATATCAGCAATTCTCTTCATCCCTCAGAACAAAATTATGTCTTTCATCTTGCTATTTTAGACATAGAGTGAATGGTCTTTCTGCCTTCCTGGCAAAATAGTATCTTTTCTGGTTCTGATGAAAATTCCTTTTCCAAGAAACAAAAACAATTTTTCCTGAGTTACTTTAAGTTTCTCTAGTTCTTATGTACCTGTAGTTCTCCAGAAAAACAAACAAAAAACTAAATTAAAAAAACCCTCTCATATGCAAAGGAGGCTAAATAAATGCAGTTTAATGTTTATACTTAAAATTCCCTAAATTGAAAGAACTCTACAGAAGGTAACACAACTTAAATTCATGCTAAACGTCACATCTTCCATTTCACTTGACAATTTAAAACCACTTTCAAATACACTTTGCAGCTTAGGAAACTGAGCTCACAAAACGGAGGCTCACAGAATAAATAACTTTTGAGCAAATGACTTACCCAAAATCACACAGATATGACATTACATAGCCAATGTTTGATTCACCCAGTCTTTGGATTGCAAACCAAATACTTTTGAAAACATCACACTTCTGTCGATTTCAGGTTTTTCTTAGGGCCTGTTGTGGCAAGAATAAGGTTAGAAGGGTGCTGAACTCCTGAAAGTGGACAGAGGCTGGACCAGGAACTTGGAACACCAAAGACAAGATATCCTGGGGTGTACTGGGAATGGCCTTTAATTCTGAGTGACTTCAGAGTCAGCCTGTGTTGGGTTTCACTTCCAGCTATATCACTTAGCGCATTTAGAACTACTGACAAGTTACTTAACTTCTTAGAGGGACAGTCCTTTTAAACCAGGAATAATAACTGTCAGTGCTAAGCCGAGTGCCTGATGCTCAGTAGGTCCTGAACAAATGGTAGAAACTAGCAAGACACCGCCTCCTTTTGGCAATGGCAGGAAGAAATGGAGACTATACAATCTTGACACAATACAACCTTTAGAATTAGAAAGCTTGCAGCCCCTGTGCCTGCCCCCACAGGCACTGACAGCCACACAGAGAGAACCTTAGCTTACTTCCCCGTACACTTCATTAGTGACCAACCACTTCTTCTCCACCCTTAATGTCCTCAGACTTTCTAAAGATTCACTTCTACGGGCTGTTTGTTTCCCCACCCCTCCTTTTTCAACTCCCCTTGTTGAAATTCTCTCAAATTTTTGTTTCCAAGATACTAAAATTCTATTCCTGTAACTTCTTCCTCTTCCATTTGTTCATTTTGCTCTAAATACTTGGCAAGAGGGGAAGCTGACATAAAGAAAAGAAACTAGCCTTCTCTTTCACACGCGCCTTGTCAGATACCATGGATTCAACTTTCTTTCCTGAGCTACAGTCTCTTACTCGGAACTGCCTGTTCCACAGCTCCACCAGGATGCTTCTCTGTCGCCTAAGTCGGTATTTCCTAACCCTGACTTTCTCGTGTGGTCGATCTCAGTCACTGGGAATATTCAGGCTCAGGACTTGGTCATCTTATTGGAAGCCCCATTTTCTTCAGTCCCTGAAACCACTTTGCCTAACCCCACAGACCTTGCTTCACGGGCTCCTCCTTCCTTTTCAGTTTCATGGTTCCTGTCCAAATTCCTTCCCTGCCCTCTCTGTTAGAATACCTTCTTAACTGGTTTTCCATCTCTCACACTGCTCATGTGTAAGATGACCTACTTATAAAATACTTCTACCCACCTGATCTGCACCTCTCAACCACCTTGCAAAGTGGGTCATGTAAACATTTTCCTAGTTTTACAAATGAGAAAACCAAGGCTCCAGGAGGCAAACCACAAGCTCATTCCGCACCCAGCACTCTATCTACTATGCCATGAATACCTAGAGATTCAAACAACTGGACTTTTTAATCAATGAAACAAACAAAAATATCACTGTAGCACAGAATCATAGCTCATGTTCTAGGAGCTCCAAATTCTTCTAGGAATCAATCAGTCTGATTAGATGGTGAGGGATTTGCCATGGGCGGTGCCTTGCCAGCCCTATGCGGTAACTGCATGGTAACTCCTTTCTACACAGTCCATGCAGTAGTTTGGGCCATGCCGGACAAGCTCCACTGGAAGTGTCCCCACTAATTCTGGAAGGAGTAATCAAGATGAACCTCTCAGAGGGACTTGCTTACACTATTATTAGGATTTTGCAGGTTCTACAAAAGTAAAGTTTAAAGATATAATCAGTGTTTCTGCTGTGGTGCCACAAAAGCACTCAACTTTGACATACACTGTGCAGTTCTGCACCTATGTAGGAATAATAAATAAAGGTTGATTTGGGGGCATATATCACGCCAGTGGCTTAAAACGCAAAACTAACCATCAGAACAGTACAACTATTTAGTATTTGTTTTATGCCTACTTCCAGCCCCTTGTTTTGGTCACTTAAGCTTAAACAAGTGATGGCTCTCAAAGAGGAGACATTGCAAACTCTTTTAAAAACAGGACAAATGTGACTGTTCATTGGAAAAGAAAAACAACAATTATGTAAGCATAAAGTAAAAAATAAATAGGAAAATCAAACACTTTAAGCCATGGCTGGTGGCATGGTAGATAGGCAGGCGCCAGCCTGCGGACCCAAAGGTTGCTGGTTCGATTCCCAATCAGGGCACATAACCAGGTTGCAAGCCAGGTCTCCTGCCAGGTTCGTAGTTGGAGGCAGATGAAAGGCAACTATACACTGGTGTTTCTCTCTCTCTCTCTCTCTCTCCCTCCCTTCTCCCCTCTCTAAAAATAATAAATAAAATCTTTAAAACAAAACAAAACAAAACAAAACAGTTTAATATGGCCAGATTCAGCAAAGTTCCTTTCTTTTGATATATGTTAATGCTGGTATTACATTCTTGCTGAGACATGTAATATACTGTAAAAAGAGAAGCTACAGAAAATACGATTGCTTAGACAGATCCAAAATGCAGCCTTATTCTGATATAATAATGATAATGAGCCTATGAACCCAAGTAAAGTTACACAGCTTGGGACAGTCTGGGAAATACTACGCATCAGGAAAGAAGTCCCACTATTGACTGTGGCTACTAAGAAGCTGCAACGAGGAAGGCAGCCCAGATGGAGTTCCGGCTCATGCTTGTTGCTGCCTGACACTGAGGAAGGAAAAACGAACCCACTCACCCCCTCCCTCAGCTGCTCTCAAATGCCAAATGAAGACACCAGCACTGATTCCTCCACCTGAGCTCACAGGAAGAGTAAATGGGCCAAAGTACAGAAAGCACTTTCTACCACATCTGGTATAGAGTTAAACATTCATGGTACATCTTGTTTTACCTCAGGCAAAATAAACAACATGTTGCCCCCATAACTATGCTGATTGTGCCCCCAACCCCGTGCCTGGGGAGCTTGGTTTATAGCACTGCTCTGTCCTAGAAAGCACATCCCCTTTTTACTCTGAAAAGTGTCCCTGTGTGAATGATAAATGACATGTCCCCCCACCCCCCGCCCCCCAAACAATACCCATGTGTGATTTTCCTGACTCCACATTCTCTTCCTGCTATTTTCTCCAATTCAGTTATTTCCAACTCTCCTTCCTTCCTTCTGGAACTTGTCCATTCTTTACAGCTTACTTTTCAGAACCATTCTTCATTGGATCCATTATGTATACGTGAGAACTTGGAGGCAGAAAGATAAAGACTATTCAGAAAATACAGAGAGAAGTCCTTAACATAAACAGCTCAAAAGAAAACACATCAACAGCTACACCAAGCCTAGAACTCTGGTCTTCTGACTCCAAAGTTCAGATTATCTCTTCAAGTTCCTCTGAAGGGGAGAGAGGGAAACTGTGCATTTCTATTATCTGCAGTGTAGTCTTACACAGATTTGGATCATAAAGATTCTATATAATCTAGGTAAGTGATGAGTACATGCCTACAATAGGGGGTGGCTTCTAATAAGGGAAAGAGGAAAAAGAATGTTGTAGTCAGAAAACTTTCCTATGCCTTGTACTGAAGGATTGTGAAAATTATGGGCAGATGACACTTTGCATTACTGTTCTTAAAACATGTTAAAGTGTTTATGTAAAAACAAATCTTATCCCTGGGAGGTAAGCAAGTGGCATTTTATTCTTCCACAGAACAGTGGAGGCTGAGACGAGTACAGTGAATTCAGCCAGGGACTCCCAATGTGGTGACTGAGCTGTAGCCAAATTCAGGTCTTCTGAGTTCTTTTCCTGGGTTCTTTCGGCCACACCCACCTGCCTCTGAGCTTTGCTAGCAAAAGGTGATCATCTGATCAGCTGAACATGGCTTTTAAGTGGTATGACCATATAATTTATCCAAATTGGATACCTGAGAGTGAAAGAGGGCACCTTTAATAGCTAGATGGGGACAACAGAAGTAACCTGGAAATATTCCCAATCAAACTAGGATGTATGGTCAACTTGTACCCTTTATATATTAAATGCACTATCCTGATTTTCACCTTAGACAGCATGAACTACTTAAATGTTTGTGTTCTATTGGCCCTTCCAATTAATTCACAGAGGAGATCTGCTTAGTTAAATAACTGATATGAACTCTTTTAAGTGTTTTAAATTGTGTTGTTCATGCACAAAAACTGAAGAAAGAAAGCTCACCCCTTTACCACCTACACACATACATCTTGAGCGGACTAAAGCCATTAAGTTTCTGAAGGTTGCTCAAGTAAGATCACCTGGTGGGTATACCCCAAATTCTGCACGTCTGCTGACATGCTCCCTCTTCTTCCTTGATAGCTAAAGAGCAAATCCTGCCCATTCCATCTCATGGGTATCCAGCCAGTACACCCCCCATGCCACTAGCTTGATCCAACCATCTTCCTCCCCATCTGTCTCCGACAACAGGTTGGTCCCTCCTTTTCATTTCCTCGCTCTACACTACCGCCTGAGTGATCTTCCCAAGACAACCAGGAGTGTGGCTAAGAGCAGGAAAGCTGCTGGCGTAACTCGCCTATCTGACCCCTCTATTAACTGTAGTCAACACAAAGGCAGGGGCCACTGTCCCTTTGGTGCTCATCACTGGCCCGACACAGAAAAGTTCAAGAATTTATTACTGAAAGAGTAAACGAATGTCAGTAATTTATAATTACATGCATCAAGTAACAAACTACTCTAGGCAGGTCATAAACATGATTTTTTAAAAGAATGTCCTTTAATTTCTTGATGCAGTTTTAAAATCAATGGATCCTACATTTAATGGGAATTTTTTTCCCAAGCAATTACTATGATGGCCAGAACATTTTTTTAAAAAGAAAGCAAAGAACAATTCATAAAATTTCTAAAGTACAATGCTATGTGGGCCTTATTTGGGGCTAGATGGTTAAAATTCAATCAAGTCTCCTGAATATAGAAACATCAAAGAGAATTGTGAGAAGTACCTGCACCATCTTCTCTGTGGCTCAGCTGGGCCACTCAATCCTGACCTCCACCAGCCATGCTCAGGGCTGGAAGAAGGGGTTCTATCCTAGGCTGAGGAAGCCACGGCTGTTCTGGTTCTGCTGGGGGATGGGGAGGGACCAGGGAGCTTTCTAATCTGAGGGATTTGCAAGCATCACTGCTGGGGTGAATTTTATCAGACTGCTTCCATTAATATGTGTACATTCCCGAGTATAAGGCAAGAACAGGGTACAAAGAACCATTATGTTGGATTCAAAGTTGTGTCCTCAGGTTTAAGCAAAAAGTAAAAAAATTCCTAAGGAGGAACAAAGAATTTACAAAAACATTCCACCTAACAAGTTGGCAAAATGTACAGCTGAACTAAGACTACCACCAGGCACGTAGATTGTTCTGGGACATGGTCACTCCCTAGGAGAATCAGCAGCATTCATTTAGGACCAACAGATTAACCCTTTACTTCTTTGCCACTTCATTGGTCCAAAGCACTTCCGTAGCGTGCACACATGCACGCGTGTGTGTGTATACACTTGTGTGCGAGTCTGGAGGAGACTCAACTACATTCACATGAAATATCTCTCCCATCTTCTGCCCTCCTCTTAGGAAAAAGTCCGTATTACTTTTGCAGAAAAGAGGCTTAATCCCTGAAGAGGTCAATCCTTCCCCCACCAAGTCTTAAAAAGTGGCCCTGCAGTTTAAAGAGGACAAAAGTGGGAAGGAGGACCTGAGCTACCTTTCTTTATCTGCATCCCAACATCACCACCGTGGTGCTCCTGAAAAGACCCTTCTACCACTGCTGTGTAACAATGGACAGGCTGACAGCTACTGGGAGTTTTGGTTTAGCTTCTGCCACTACCCAGTTGTGTAACTCTAACCAGGGGAGGTTCCTTGTGACTAAAATAATCCTGTCTCAAAGTCCTAGCCCCTGTGTAAGACACTTTCACTCATCTTCACATCATGTGGAAGATCAAAGTTTACAAGCTTAGTGTCTTTCTCAAAATGACAGAGTTGTGGGAGATGCAACCAGGAATTAAATTTGGCCCTCTGAATTCCACACCTTTTCTCCTGGCAATAGTGTACTTGTGCTTTAAAATCCCCGAGAAATTGTTAATGAGGACAGAAGTAGGCCCCTATTGAAAGCTCAGGTTCCCAAGAGGTCCAAAAAGAAAAAAGAGAGCGAACAGACAAATAATTACTATAGAAAATCACTCATACCTAGGGTTTTTCATCCTATCTACTACTTACCATAGCTACTGTTTGATACATCCTATTTTTATAATGCTGAATACTAACTAGAATCAAGATCATCTGTTTCTCTGGATAGAGTATAAATAAAGATAAAAAGCTTATTGATACTGCGGGAATTAGAACATGTTTGTTATAAGACAAATGCAAAGCCTGATTTCTCAACCTTTTTCTAGATATTTTATCTTCAGACTTTAATGACCTACAAAATACTTAATATAAATAAGTGACTTGAAACATTCATGTGAAAGTGATATTGTTTTAAGAACAGCAACAAGTGTGCCTCACAGCATTACTAACTTGAATAACGCAGGGCAAATTCTCTGCAGAAGATGCTAATGATTTTTTTTTAAAGCATCAAACAAGGTCCTTAAATATCTTGGCCACGGATGCCAATAAAATTGAATTTATGTCTAGTTTAATTCAACAATGGAAAAGTCAGCAATTAAAGTGCAGATAAACTTCCCTTTGTCCCTCTTTTCCTGAGAAACTTTCAAATGTTGAAAATCAATTCCTTTTGTCCTCTTGATATTCATCTGCTACACATTAAATAGAAATTCTGGGCATAGAGTGATTCCCACAGGGTCTTTCATCTGCAGAAAAGCCTGGTACAAATTAAATTCTTACTCTCCCTCACAAATTATAGATATGTATTATAGTAAACCATTGATTTATCAGTTCATGGTCTGGCTAGTTCAGCTAATTGTAGTCCTTTACCTACAGTTAGTCACTCTGGGGCTGGCGGTGCTATACCAGCGTGGAGCGGCAGCACGTGCTCTGACTTCAGCATTCTGTTGATATTGTGCTTTAGTTCCTTCCCAGCTCTTTGAGCCATTTAGGCTATGAATGTGTCCGTGTATGTTTTAATATACTGGAACAATGGAAACAGTCATTACAAATAATGTGGAAAAACAGAGTGTGCAGAAAATCCCTTAGAAATGTTTAATTGACGTAAACATTATTTCAGCATTGGATTTCAGGACCAAGAGTTTAAAAAATGACTTTGATCCCGGGCATGTAATGTGTTTTGTGGAGAGCACAGCTTACACAGAGTCTCTCTATTAAATCCCTTCTCTTAGAAGGAAAGCTCATACATATGCTAATACACTTAGCTGAGTTCGTGGTGCTAAAAAATTGTAAGAATCTTGCTTTAATCTGCCACCCTTTAACTATATTAAAAACCTTCTTTGGCAGAGTTGTTCTTTTAGGTCTTTCCTAAAGACTAAATTTGACCACTTTTCCTGATCAATTCCAGAAGTGCCAGAACACCCCAAATTATTCTAACTTTTCCCCAAAGATGTGTTTGTCTAAGTTATCTCCTGGATCAAAACCCAGCCACGCTGATTAGGGGAAACTGCTTCCCTAGGGAGCTCCCACCCGCACCTCACCTCGCTGGAATCCTCCTGTTGATTGATGACAGCAAGAGCGTCCTCCGCCGCCTGCCGCTTCGCCTCCGCTACCGTGCGCTCCATCTTGGCCCGCTCTGTCGTGATCATGTCATGGGCTTTCCGCTCGGCTTCCGAAACAGCCTTTTGCAGCTCGGTCATCGCCTGGCGCTTCACCTCATTAACAGCCTCCTCTGAATGCCAGGTACCCCAACCCAGACAAGAGAACAGTTCTCCGTTAGCACAGGACTCTGGACACTGATCGCTATTAAATGGAACCCTACACGGGGCAGGCATGACTGTCATCCCATTTACTGGGCAGTTCTTCTAGCTATCTGAAAAAAAACCCGCCCATTTCTGAAATTCATTTAGGAAAACAATGCGTGAAATTTGAACTTACT
This sequence comes from Noctilio leporinus, assembly GCA_004026585.1. Classification (NCBI taxonomy): domain Eukaryota; kingdom Metazoa; phylum Chordata; class Mammalia; order Chiroptera; family Noctilionidae; genus Noctilio; species Noctilio leporinus. Next base: position 278,964 of record PVIW01001323.1, on the reverse strand, counting down.
CCTCTGGGAATATTTTCTAAACTACTGATATCATTACTACTTTTCTACCACAACTATTACCTCCAGAAAGTATTGGGAGACCAAACTAAGGATGAGTACTCAAAGGACAAAACAACTGCAAGAAATCTGTCTGGGTAATTCATACACATAAAGAAGGTAGGTCAGCGAGCTTCAGCCAGTGTGCCAACAGCAGGCATGCTGGAGTGCTGCAAGTATTTTTAAAACATGCAATACCTATTTAGTTAGGGGCTCTGACCTCTTTCCCCTTAGACTGTCAAATTAAAAAATGATAGCAGCCAACACAACAATAGCCATCCAGTGTGAATAAACCAAATTATAGTTAATTTTTTCTTGGATTGGCAAAACATATATTCTTTGGAGTGTTGCAGAAGAATTTTAGTAATTAGTTTTTGTGCACCATGAGATGAAAAAGGTTGAAAGTGACTGCTATCTGTTAATATGAAACATAGAAAATACACGGGTAAAGTTTTCAGACAAAAGAGAAAGGAAATTCATTTTACACATGAACATGTGTAAGGGCAAAGAATTATTTTAGTGGTAAAAAATAAAGCATGATATAGTGAAAAGGTACTTCATAAAGCAATTAAGTTAATGCAGACCTTTTAAAGAAAATCGATGATGAAACAGACAGATGATTCAGCTTTTCTTTTTCTTAAATCATTTCCTGAGTAATGTGGGTATGTGCCTTTGTCGACTAAATGGCAGAGATTTTTAAAAATCATTTTCTCATTTCCAAATGTTAAGCTGTTGTCTATCTACTTAAACCAAACATGTGCACAGTTTCACATAACCAACTGTTGCACTGGACAGATAGAAATGAATCACACCACAGGTCCAAACAATCAGGCTTGACCACAAACCTACAAGGTGTCAAGTTAGCATTTTATTTTTGCCTGGGGAAAGTGTGCAAAGATTTGACTAATGTACAACATAAGATTGACAACTAAAACAAGTAATTTCCATTAAAAAAATTAACTGTTCTAATTAACAAGGGAAAATATCCTCCCCCTGAATTAGTTTATCTAATTTTCATCTTTATTCAAAGCAAAATGACAATGATTAATTGAAAATTTAATAAGCAGTAATTATTACCTTGGCAAACCTAGTACCAATTAACACTCTATTAAAACTAATTATGACATGTTTCAAGTGCTTGCACTTAATTGTTTCACCCACTTAAAAAGCACCTTAATTAAATGTTCTGTTTAATTAAAACACCGATTCCTAATAAAAATGTTTTACTGTAGATTAAAAATGTAAGGGATGCAAATACTTTTATGGTTTCTTAAATTTTGATGGTTTATTTCACACATCTACCGTCCATGACTTGAGAATCATCAAAAACCACCCCCCCCACCAGTAATGAACTGTCCTGACTTTTGTAGCCTTCATCATTTTAGCAGCATTATTCCTTAAACTCATTCATCTGCCATTACTGTCTGACAGGTTTTATAAACTAAAGTACAAGGGAAAGAGCCAGACTGTATATATTAAGTAAAATATCGGAAGTCTTTACTACTTGTGCTTTAAGAGATGCATTTAAACTCAGAGTGGAAGCAGCTTATGGCAGAGAGCTGGCAACACCGCCTTCACAAACAGGGGAAGACACCTTTATTACCCTATCATAACTTGCCCAGGGCGCCCGGGAAGTGCTGCCCTTCTAACCATACAGCCAGGGTCTAATTTAGTTTGAATATTCAAAGTGAATTAAAATTCTAAGTGGTAATACAGGACAATAATTTTTGCTTACCATCAAAGCTGTAGCTTGACTAATTGTATATGCAAATCAGGCAATTTATATTTAAATTATGCATTCCTATTCTAATCCCACAGGCATATACAGATCAGCAAAGAGAATTGGTAGGACATTTGCAAGGTGCTTGAATATTTATTACCAACTGCAAACATTCACTGATCAGTTGAAAAAGAAATGTACTGAAGAAAACATTGAGTTGCAATTTAAAACCCATCTTTATGTTCCATTTTTCTTTCCAATTTTATAAAGACCTCTTGGAACTTGAGGGTGTTTTTTGTTACCTTTGCTGTTACTTTTAAAAATACTACTATAAAGGGAATATTGGTGAGTTTTTCAATATTGTAAAGGTTCCAATAGTTTGAAATGTGTGATGTATTATTATATAGTATTACTGGGGAAACATAAACATTTGAATAAAGTCTGTAGATTAAATAATAGTGATGTAGCAATGTTCCTGTCCTCATTTTGGTAACTGTATTGAGGTTATATAAGGCAATATTCTTACACTTAGGAAATCCATAGTAAAATGGTCGGGGTAAAGAGAGATCGAATCTGCAATTTACGTTAGAATGTTGTGGGAAAAACTATATGCCTCACAAGAGAAGAATGGAGGGGAGGACAGGAGTGAGGAAAGAGCAGAGATATTAAAACAAATACAGTAAAATAAAGAAAACTGGGTAAAAGGGAGAAGGTAATTTTTAGTAATGTTTTTGGAGTTTTCTTCAAATCTGCTATTATTCCAAAATAAAATGATGGAAAATATTATATGATATGCTTTTAATCACAGGATATGCTTTTTGCAATTATAATTTTCTGCGAAAAGGGATACATTGGTTATAGCACACTGACTTCTGAGAGCTCTACCCTTGATATTTTTCAAATGCTTTAAACTTTATTTACTTTGCATTTGCCACAAAGGCATGTTATTAAAATGTATAATATTTTCATTGCAGAGACATACTTTCTAGGTTTTCTTCCTTTAAAAACTTGCCCACAGCAAATTGTAGAATCTTGGATAAAAGCTTTCCACCTATAACAAGTTGAGTACAGATGTCACATTCTGCCCATGGTGTTTTCACTGGGTTGGATGCCTGAAACTGCTAACACTAGATATGCTTCCTAAGAAGCCTATGAAGATAAATATTATAAGCAGTTATTTGAGATTTCATGATGAAACTGTCACCCATACTTAGGGGATTTAAAACACTCCTTAAAATTTAGCATCCATCCATAGAAAACTATTCCCAAACTGTTCTTATGGAGGTTAGGGATAGCACTGTGAGAAGAAAGCAAATTTAATCAATACCACAGTCAAGTCATATTTTAGACCGAAAATCTAATATACCTAATAGGCATATCTAAAAAATATTCCATTTACTTGATAAGTTAACTTTTAGAGAATGTACGAACACAGTAGAAACAAACATTTTTCTTCTTATACTCTTCAAGTCTCATGATATAAAGTACACCCAGAATTGGTTACAGAAACCCAGACAGTAAAGAAAAATAATGGACTCAGTAGATTACAAAGTATCTACAAAAAAACTGATGAAGTGGATAAATACACAATGCATTTTTTCTTCTTTTTTTAATAGCCATTTTATTGTTATATTAACGAGCTACAAAATTCACTCATTTTAAGTTTATAATTCAATGATTTCAGTAGATTCAGAGCTGTGCTGCTATCACTACCATCAATTTTTTATCATCTCTATAAAGTGCAGTTTTGAATCTGCTTCCAATTGCTTACCACTTATGGTAGAACTTCCTTAGTGCACAGCTATTCAAGTTGACTTTCCAACAAAGGTGGTATAGTCAGAAAAATCTGCTCTCAATAGTAGTCAAACAAAGAATTGAGCAGATAATAGCATAGAAGGAATTTGGATTACATAAGACTTTACTGCCAATTTTTTTTTTTTTTTAATGAACTATCAAGGATTTAACTTGAATGCATACTCATATAAATAAGGGAAATGCAAAGACTCCCTCAGCATAAAATACCATCCTTCTGCTGTATAAAACAGAAATTCTTTGTACCTCTTATTGGAATAAGTTGCACTGACAGCTTAAAAATTCAGGAGAAAAAAAAAGAAGAAAGATGTAGCAATTCTTTTTCCAGGTAGGCTGCGCCCAGCACATTTGAATAGCTTAGGAGTATCCCATCACTGTTATCTACATAGAAAATCTTAGAGGTGATGTTATAAATATGATAAGACTATGCATCTGGGCAACATATATATTTAACCTTTAAGCTGAATGGATCTATCTGATTTGTATATTGGACATGCAAAGGAGCTTTCTGCTTCTAAGTCTAAGTTATTAAGCCTAGAGTACTATCAGATTTCAAAACTCCTTACTGCTTTTACAGAAATAGGGATTTCTTGGAAAATCTATAAAAACACTTGGGTAAGAAGAGCCAAATGACCAGAGTCAGAATGTTGCCTACAACTATACACACACACCAGAGTCAAATCAAAACTCAAAGAGAAAACTTTTTATAAAAACAAAAACAAAAAACTCGTTCCTTTGACTCTTGTTCCTGGCCTTCCATCCATCTGACTGCTTGCATAATAACATTTTTCAGTTTCAAGGCTCTGATAAACTATTTTAACAGTTGTAGTTACAGCAGCTCAAAGCCATGAACAAGTTTAAGCTTTATCTCCTGAGTTGGTTTTTATAAGATTTTTGCTCAACTTCTATAGTACTATTGTTCCACCCAGATCTTGCCACATCTGAACTTCTTTAAGCCCAGTGAGTCTATGAGACATCAGGAACTTGAAATCTACTTCAAAATGTAGAAGAAGCCCTGGCTGCTGGCCCAGCGGATTGGCACCAGCCTGCAAACCCAAAGGTTGTTGGTTCGATTCCCCAGTCAGAGCACATAACCAGGTTGCAGGCCAGGTCTCCAGCCAGGTCCCCAGCTGGAGGCAGGTGAAAGACAACCATACATTGATGCTTCTCTCCCTTTCTTCCTCCCTCCCTGCCCTTCTCTCTGAAAATAATAAATAAAACATATATATTTTTTAAACGTAGAACAATGTCTCAGGGAAAAACAAAGTGTACATGGGGAAAAAATAGATGTTTATCAACTTTGTCATTTAACTTAAGAAATATTTGGCTCTGATAATTGAATATTATTAATTAGCTTAAAAGATCAATTTTAAAAATTGGTTGGAAGCATAAAATGTCCATATCTCAATAAGTCAGTTTTTATGTGGTTTTTAATGAACATTTACAAATTCTGAGGAAAAGGCTAATGTATGCAATTTAATTTATAAAGCACCAATTTTTTTTCACAAAGGAAAACTTGCCTGCTATGAAATCATTTTAGTCCCTGAAAAATAGGGGTTTATGATAAAAATATCACCAGTCTCTCAATTACAGTAGCACTAGCAGATGCTATGAAAATAAAAATTACTTCATGTTCTAATCAGGCCTGGTTTAAGAATATTAATCAGGATTTTTACATTTTGTTTTGTTGTGGGGAGGTAGGCTGTTTTGTATTGTTTTGTAGTTGTTGTTAGCAGTAAAGTCCTTTCTTGTCATTCTTCACATCACTGCATTTAACAACTGCACACAGCTGCCAGAACACTAAACTCGTGTTTTTAAACAATTCTTACCAGCTTTCTTCCAGATCTCCTCTGGCACATATCCAGAAGCAGGCCTGTGAAGGAATTCCCGATGTGCATCTATAAAAAGGATAAAAAGCAGTGGAGAGAAGAGGAAATCACATAAGCACTGTTATGTCATTATATCGAGTAGAAGTAAGCTATGCCCATTCTTTTGGCTTCTTTACAAAAATCCAATTTTAAAAGGCTAAGCATTTCACTTCTAGAAAACAAACAAAAATAGCAAGACCAGTTATCAGAGCTCAAGGTAAACAGGTTGTTGGACTAAATGCTTTGTATGTTCGAAGCTGAAGCAATTTTAATGATTTAATTATACAATCTGTTTGAGAACATAGTTCCCAGGATGGGTCACTAGGGGAATTTCTATGGGTGTATTTTATTTAAAGAAAATAATGTTGGTAGTTTTGCTTTCAGTAGTCAAATATGTAATTTGAAAAAGTCTAATTTAGGATAATATTTAGGATAATATTTTCACACATCTCTGACTCTACCACCTTCAAATAAATGGTGAGTCTTACTGCACCACTAACGAGTCCTCACAATTTAATTCTTAAAATTATAGTTTAGCCTTTAAAATTCTCACACATATTAGATCATATGGATGTGACATGGGTGGAAGAATGAGGGAACCATAAGAATGTATTCAGTTGACCAAACAGAATATATATATGCTTTACAAAAGAGAAAATGAAGCTCTGCTTTAAATACAGTGCTTATTATGCTTGTCAAATTTTAAAACTTTTAGAAAACAGATAATAATTAAGTTGAGGTAGGAGTGCTTATCTCAGAATAACATGTTCATGGAAATGACATATAAACTTTTATATATTTTCATATACGTGTGAAAATAAACTTCAAGTATATACAGTCTAAAATATTCACTGCATGTCTTCCATGCTAGATTATCAATAAAAACATATGTAATTAGACATTTTGAGGAAGAAAAAAATTATTTTAACCATAAATAACATAATAATCATTCAATTGTTAAGTTTCAAGTAACTAAAATGTTCTCTACATGTATATGTGAAGTAGCAGACTAAATATTTTAAACAATATTTTATCTAATTGTAATGTTGAAGGATAAAAAAAAGCCCATCCAGTTTCCTCTACATTGTAAAGCTACAGCATATCAAAAATAAAAACAACCAACAATTTAGGTAAGTATACAAATATATCTTTTTATATTTGACTGTCTTAAGTACATTTGAGTGTTTTGAATCCAGTAGGGTACATTGACTAGCCAATCGCTTTACAACACACAAGATATCCCCAACCTATTTTGAATCAGAAAAGGCATATTGTAGTTTGTTGAAGAGTATATGAAAACTTGGTACTATCTTTGTTTCTTTAAATCTAAAATTATTCCAACTATAAAAAGTTTATTTTTAAAAGTTTATAATTTTATGACTACTTGATAACTAGATAGACTGGAAATACCCATGCATTCTCATGTGCCCACTCATTTCTATAAAGTAAATGACAAAAACCAAAGTGTTTTTTAAGTAATTTTCATTCATAAAACAGAAACCTATATAAAACAGTGCATACACAACAACAAGAAATGTGATATAATTAGACTGGTCAAAATTACTTTCCACACCACTATAAAAGTTTTCCAGAAGAAATGTAGTGCAATCCAGTTTATACTGAGCCATGTGACATGAGGCATTTATTTATACAACTTTTAAAGACATTTTATTTAGGAAAAAGACTTTGGCTTAAGTATAGTTTATTTTTAAAGAAGGCAAAAACATATGATGGGGTAAAGACAGCATATTCAAGAAATGGTGCTGGGAAAATTGGACTGACACATGTAAAATAATAAAACCAGACAACTTTCTTATGCCATATACAAGAATAAGCTCAAAATGTATTAAAGATTTAAATGTAAGGCTTGAAAGCATAACACTTCCAGAAGAAAACACAGGCAGTAAAATCTCTCACATTTCTCTTAGCAATGTTTTTTCCCCCGATATGTATTCTTGGTTAAAAACAACCAAACAAAAAGCAAGTGGACCATGCCAAATTAAAAAGTTCTTGTACAGCAAGGTCAACCATCAACAAAACAAAAAGTCAACCTACTGAACAGAAGAAGGTATTAGTCGATGATAAATCCAAAAAGGTGTTAATATCTAAAATTTAGCCCTGGTTGGTGTGGCTCAGTGGATTGAGTGCGGGCCTGTGAACCAAAGAGTCACCAGTTAGATTCCCAGTCAGGACACATGCCTGGGTTGCAGGGCAGATCACCAGTTGAGGGCATGTGAGAAGCAACAAATTGATGTTATCCCCTATATTGGTGTTTCTCTCCCTCTCTTTCCCCCTCCTTTCCCCTCTCCCTAAATATAAATAGATAAAATCTTTAAAATATATATCTAAAATTTATTTTTTTAAAAAGCATACAGATAAATGCCAAAAACATAAGCAATCCAATTAAAACATGGGCAAAGGACCTGAATAGACCCTTCTCCAAACAAGATATACAGATGGCCAATAAACATCTGAAAAGATGCTCAACATTGCTATCATCACAGAAATGCAAATTAAAACCACAATGAGGTATCACTTTCACACCTGTTAGAATGGCTATCATCAATAAATCAAGAAACAGAAGTGCTGGTGAGGGGGTAGAGAAAAGGGAACCTCGTGCACTATTGGTGGCAATACAGACAGGTGCAGCTCCTGTGGAAAGCAGTGTGGAGTTTCCTCAAATAAATAAATAAAAATATAGAACTGCCATGACCCAGCAATTTCACTTCTGGATATATATGCAAAAAAACCCAAAACACTAATTTGAAAGGCTATATGAATCCTATGTTCATCACAGCATTATTTACAATAGCCAAGATACGAAGGCCATCAACAGAAGAGTAGATTAAAAACCTGTGGTACGTATAGGAGTTGGCAAAAGTAGGTTTACGTTGTGGGTAAACAAAACGTAGTTTATTCTTATATAATGATTTATTTGTATTTTTCCATACGAATAACTGCTTTCGTCGAAACCTACTTTCGTCCACCTCTGTACATATGAACTACTGCTCAGCCATAAAAAAGAACGAAACGTTACCATTTGCAACAGCATGGATGGACCTAAACTGTATTATGCCAAGTGAAATAAGTCATAGAAAGAAAGACAAACATCATATGATTTCACTTTTCTGTAGAATCTCGAGAGCAAAATAAACAAAATAGGAACAGATTCATAAATACGGAGATCAAACTGACAGTTGTCAGAGAGGAGGGCCGGTGGGGGAGCTGGACAGAACAGGTGAAGGGATTAAGAAGTACCACTTGATAGTCATACGATAGTCAAAAGGATGTAAAGTACAGCTTAGGGAACACAGTCAATAATATTATAACAACTATGTACAGTGTCAGGTGTACTGTTGGGGGTATCATTTTGTAAGGTATGACTGTCTAACCACTATGAAATAGACCTGAAACTAATATAGAATAATACTGAACGCCAACTGTAACTTAAAAAATAAATAAAACACAAAGAAAAATGTCTGAACACAAATAGAAAAAAAAAGAACATGCCTTCTCCAAATTAGCAAAAAAAAATTTTTTAACTTATTGGATTATAGAAAGATCAATAGGACCATAAAATTATTTTTTATAAATGACTCATCATTTTATGGGAACAGAAAAGGTGATGTTAGGGTATCTACTGTCCATGCATAAAAGATACCGAGTATCAATCCCAGGCAGCACAGACAGAAGAGTTAGTTCTAGAGCTCAGTGAAGCTGACTCCTGGCTTTGATTTGTACTAGCCATGGGCAATGCATTTGAGAGCATGGTTGTGAGAAGTGAATGTGGTACTTTCTATTTGTGCTTAGCATGGCACATCATAATGTCTCATTAGGCATTAGCTGCTACTACCCTCATTATTTAGGAGCTTGTCCAGTAATAAGATACTTATTTTCTTATAAATAACTAAGATGAAAAAGACCTTCAGGTTTCGCTTTTTTCCCCATTACTCAAATCCACAAATAGCACAAAAGTTGAAAGAAAATAAAACCAGAGAGATTTAGATTAAGCAATTACATACCAGTAATTTTTTATTCCCTGAGTTTACATCATTTAAGAAGAGATATTTAGCAATTCACTATCTTAGTATCATTTGTGGAAAGTCCTCAAATTTCTTAAATGATATTTATATGAACTTTAATCTAACCTATGGATGCTGATAGCCTCTAACTTACTCAAAGATAATGTATACAGCTCGATCATCTGCCCACCTTCCCATGTGCTGTACAGTAAACATTGTTAGGGTTCACATGATGGAAAGTTATGCAGCATTTTATCTATCTGTCAATACCTAACCCAAAACCCAATAGAAATACCTAAGTCAATCTAGCAAAAATTTTTCTCAGTCCTCCAATGCTTTGTAAAATAATCATTTTTCAAAAACACTGGCAGAATCTAAAGGTAAATAAATTATAAAATATACATATACATTTTCATATACATTCTTTATAATGTCCTCTTCAGTTCTAAATTAGTGTGCCCTACCAATGGAAAGAATGGAGTAATCAATAATAGATGTACTTCTCAGAATATTTTGATACATGGGTGGATACCATAATAGCTAAATAAACCAAACAACTAACACATTTAACAATTCTCTTCGGATTATCTTCTGTCAGCAATGACAGAGCCTATATAGGAAAAATTGAGTTTAAAAAAACAAAAAGAAATCCTATAGTTGATCAATATTACAAGGGAAAACTTTTCTCCTAAGACTTTGTTATTTAAGAATATTGGCTAATTTAGACAAACCTATTTTTTAAGAAACCTTAATTTAAGAAAGCTCAGATTCCAAAGCTAATTTTTAACCATTAATTTATGACTACCTATAAACTATCAGTTCCTATATAATGGATAGTTTAGTAAAATGTAGTGGTAGAAACAAAGAAGAGCTTTTAATGAGACAGTTTAAAATGTGAAATATTTATAGGCATCTACAGAAAGATGGAAAATTAAAGAAAAGTCCTTCTAAATTAAGTTTAGCTTCTTTTGGGATGCAAATTCCTAGAGGCAAGAGGCTGCACACATCTATTAAGAGAAGAGAGCCAGTCAAGGCAGGAAAAATGTTATAAGAAATGTGAAACAACAACAAGCAATAGTTGATGTATGAAGGGGGTGGAGGATGCACTACACTTACGACAGAATGGAGACCATTGGATACTAGATGCAGCGAAGGCCGCCATCAATATACATGAAGGGATGAGCTGACAGCCTTTGGAGAACCAATGTGACCTCACATGACCCCGGACAGCAATGCTCAAAGCTTGGCGGCACCTATGTATGGCCTTCATCCTGTAGTGGGCAGAATGAGGCTGTGATCATGATGCTATCTATGACAAAACCATAAAACGACAGGAAGGGTTAAGAAAGCTCAGCTTACCAATGCTAGGCATTTTTTGTTTTTCAGGATAGTAAATTTGGAGATTTCAATATTATGTTTCAGAAGCCAGCAACTTCATTAGAATTTCTATCTTTAATAATAAAAATACCAAATGCTTCAGGTGGCAATCATGTCTTCTTGTTAAAAGTTGAACTAGTTTACTAGTAGCCACAACTTTCTTTTAAACAGGATATACTTCAATACATTAGATACTTGGCATGAGGAGCTCAGCTGAATGGTCTTGAAATGACTTTCATGATGTGATTTAAAGGAATCAATACAAATGTACAAAATACTTGCTAAATAAAGAAATATATATACCTCAGAATCTACTAAAATGTCCTAATACTGGCTGCCGCCAAGCAAAAACACTAGTTTTATGTACCATGATTATTTGAATGTCCTTTTGAGACTGCATGTTAGAAATAATAGTAGTAGCAATTAACTTATGCCACATCTACTGTGTAGACACTGTTTGATTTGTTTTACATGTATTAATTCATTTAATATAGAAATGCCTATAGTATATATATATATATATATAGTATATAAATTATATACTACAATTTAGTATATAAAATTATATATATATATATATATATATATATAAAATTTACAGAAAAGGAAACTAAGGCAGAGAATTCCTTGCCAAAGTTCACAAGACTCTTAAGAAGAGAAACCAGAGATTTAAATCCAATCATTCCACTCAGAATCAGTGCTTTCAACATTTACACTAACTAACCTGAGCATTTATAGTATTGAGAAATTCTATAACTCAATCATATGACAATCATAAAGCTTGCCAGCCAGAGGAATTTTAAAATATTAATTCCTCTACCAATCTACTTAGGGTAGAGGGTAGTATTCAACAAATGTCTAAGCTTTTTGGAATTAACTTGATTTTTCATTTCATTTCATTTCAAAAAAATGGAACCTCTTTTTGAAATTTCTTTCTGGCAAGAGCTAAACCTTTATGAAAAAAACACTGGCATTTTCTAAATTTCATACCTTCTCATTACATTATTAAAACATTCAAAAAGCACAGTAGAAAATGTGATCATATTTCAGTTTTATGCTTCAGTCTCTAACATTAGTCCTAAATCTATCATTCGATAATTCTCTCTAATGATGCAGAAGAATTCTTGAGAAGGACAAGATGAACTGCAGAAAGATTCTAGGATAGTTTAAAAGCAGTAAAAAGAGAGTAATTTAAAGGAACTAAAATGTCAGGAGCCAAGAGAGTAATGTGCACAGCATATTGAGATGAAAGGAAATAAAGGCAAAGGAGGAGGGAAAAAACCACACAGGGACCCAGATAAACAGTCCAAGAGCACATCAAGTGCTAACCAGCAGCTACCTACAATATAGGAATATTGTAAAAAAGTAACTCTACTTAAGCAATAAAATGTCAATTCTATTGGCATTAACTTGCTCTTCAGTGAAGTACACAATGTTAAAAAAAAAAGCACAAGTCATGCTTTGAAAATAAAAATATACATATTTAAAGATTAGCTTTCTCATTTGGTTAAGATTTAAACATTTAGAGTTTTTCTGGAACAGTAGTAGCAATATTAGTAGTAGCAATAATAATAATACATCTATTATTTCAAGAATAAATCTAGTATTTTGAATGTCCTGCAAGATTTCAACCTATTTTTGGTTTAAAGAGTAGAAATAACATCATAAGTTCAATGTGTACTCAATTTTAAAATTGTTTAAAAGGGTATCCAAAACAGTCCTCATTTAATATCTGGGGGAGGGGGGGGGGGTTTGACCCAAAATTCAATTAGGAATACATTAATCTTGTTATTTTGCTAATTTCTCACACTGACTTAATACTATGGATATATTTCAAAAGTGAGAATGAGTTTAACTAATACAACACATCAGACATGGAAGTTACATTCTCTTCTGTGCAGTCCCCAATACAATTTTAAAATGCTAAGAAAGTGTGCATGAATAAACAATGCCAAAGTCTCCAAGCTAAAGATATAGGTAGGGCAATACTTTGAACTTAAGATAGTCTCTATAATGTTTACTCTGAAGTTCTCAGGGTCTTACTTGAGATCAGACAATAGCTTAAAAAATCAGAAAGGCCAAGAGAAGCACAACATAACTGCAGGATATGGAGATCTACATGCACATAAAGATATAGACGTATCATAGATATCATAGCTCTGTATATAAACACACCACTACACACTCTTACAGAGTCAAAAAAAAAAAAAGAAAAAAGAAAAAAGAAAATAGATGTATAAGCCAATGATCTCCAATTCTGTCATTACACAGCAATACACTCAACTCCAAAACCTAGGTGAGACCTCTGAAAGCATTTAATGTAAATGTCATAATCCATGATTACAAACCACCCGTCTTGGTTTGTAATTTATAGCCACAGCCCAACCCCACAAGATGGAACTCAAAAGGCTTCAAGAGTCTCCAGAGTAAAATAACTGCTAGATGCTAAAATGTGTACATTGTGTGGCTCTTGACAAATTCCCTTTCAAATTGTGATGACTTCTCCAAAGGAAATGTAGGTTTCTATGTCCCTAAGAAACATGACTGTTTTACCGAGTCCAAACAAAGAAATGAAATACATGTAGCCTTTGAATGATACTATCTACAAACACTTAAAACCAAAGCAACCTCTTAGTTTGCCAAAATGTGAATTAATTAAGCATCATTAGAAGTAATATAATATGTGTACTCTTAAGAAGGAGATGTTTGTTTTTACTTTTTAAGTTTACTCTTTGAGTTACATATCATGGAAACGAAACCCATCTTCCTAGGGAAAGACAACCTTGGCTATCACCAGGATCCATATGACATAGTGGTGACCGCATAAGGGTTCTATGTTCTGTATGCTGAAACTAACTCACTGTATGAAGATCTATGAGTTTCTAAAGTTTTTCGACAATGTACAGTAGAGAGAGAACACAGATGCTGTCAGTTCAGGGGGCTGAAGTGGCCACCCAGCACCCTGCCACTAGTTGTTGCCTCCTTTTCCTAGCTCCTCCACCACACCAACAGTGCCCAGCACACTCCACCCAGAACAAGTACCCATTAAATAAATACTGACCCAACGGATTGGATCAATATCTACTGAATATATTTTTTAAAGATTTTATTCATTATTTTTAGAAAGAGAGGAAGGAGGGAGGGAGGAAGGAAGGGAAAGAAACATCAACATATGGTTGCCTTTTACCTGCCTCCAGCTGGGGAACAGGCTGGAAACCTGGCTTGCAACCAGGGTATGTGCTCTGACTGGGAATCGAACAGTGACACTGGGGTTCACAGGCTGGTGCTCAATCCACTGAGCCACACCAGCCAGGGCCTCTACTGGATATTTTTATTCCCAAAGTTTTATTTACTTTAAGGCTCTCAATTTTTGCCTACACTGAATGATTAAAACTATCCTCTTTATCCTGAGTATATCTGTCAGGATTAACCATTTTCTGTTTAAAATAAGTAATTAAAAAACAAGATTTTATGCGACTGTGCTCTCTAAGTATTTGGACCAAGATGGGTGCAAATCAAACTTAAAACCTATTTTTATCACACACATACAATGACCAGCAGCAAAAATGACGACAGCTCAGAGATGGTGCAGGGAAAGTTCCAGACTACCACAATGAAACGGATATTGAAATACAGTGAGTCACATGAATCTTCTGGGTTCCCAGTGCATATAAAAGTTGTGTTGACACTATACTGTAGTCCTATAAGTCTGAAATAGAGCATTATGTCTAAAAAGCCATGTACATACCTTAATTTAAAATATTTTATTAATAAGAAATGCTAACCATCATCTGAGCCTTTGGAAAATGGAGCCGATAGGCCTGTTCAACACAGAATTGCCACAAACCTTCAATTTGAAAAACAACAACAACAACAACAAAATGTAGTACCTGCAAAACTCAATAAAAAGAGGTATGCCTGTATTTGTGATTATCTTCTATTTATAACCCCAACACTTCCCAAATAGTAATAGTAAATATGGCTACATATCAACATTCTAAAATGCTAAAACATGGTTATACTAACAGTCCTATATATAATTACTATTAATGAAATCATGATTATTCAACCTAAGTTAAAGTCAAGTCATAGGATAAGAGCTACATCTTTCTCACTAATTTTCAAGTCGCAGTGAGCAAATATTTAGCCCTGACGTCCCTCTTTATGGGGGAATTTTGAGATAGTGTGTGTATGTGTGTTAATGTAAGATAAAACTTAAAAAAAAAAAAAAAAAAAAGGCCTTCAAGACTATATCTCTTATTAAAAATCAGACAAGCCCTAGCTGGTGTGGTTCAGTTGGCTGGAGCATTGTCCTGCATACTGAAAGACTGCACAATTGATCCCTGGTTGGGGTGCATATGAGATGCAACTGATCAATGTCTCTCTCTCTCTAAAATCAATTACTACATCCTTCGATGAGGATAAATAAAAATCAGAAAGCACACATCCCTGTGTGCAGTGCTCTCAAACACTGGTGTGCAGCTGCAGGGTCCCCCAAAGCTTGTTGGGTGGACAGACACCCAGGCCTACTCGGAGTTACTGTTCTTTACAAGTTGCAGGCTGGGGCTGAAGAGCTGTATTATAAGTCAAACAGGTTTCCATGACATATGTGAAATTCTGGTTCAGCTTTGAAGCTCTACCATGAGCCCAACACCTTAACCTAGAAAAGGAGTTTATGGTTTGTGACTGCCATGTGTCAGCCAATCCGCCTGCCTTCCTAATAGACAGACAAGACATATTTGAAGATGTAGGAAATGTTTAAAATGAAGGGTAAAAATAAAATCACACCCTGGCTAGATTGGCGCCAGCCTGTGAACCCAAAGGTCACTGGTTCGATTCCCCAGTCAGAGCAACATAACCAGGTTGCAAGCCAGGTCTCCAGCCAGGTCTATAGCTGGAGGCAGGTGAAAGGCAACCATACACTGATGCTTCAATCTCTTTCTCCCTCCCTCCCTGACCTTCTCACTGAAAATGGTGAATAAAATCTTTCTAAAAAATAGGTAAATAACATAAATATAAAAAATAAAAATAAAATAAAATCAGTATTAACAGCCTAAGAAACATCTGTTCAATTGGTCCACTGAAGAAAAGGTACCTAATGCAACGGGGTCTGGGTTGACGGGACTCTGCTGCCTGGAGTGGCTGCTGCTACTGCTGCTGCCCTTTTTTAAGTCCTCAGCGTCGCTATACCGCCGGATCCAGTAATTCAACTCCTCCCGGTCCGCTTCCTGACATCGCCGTAATACAGTGAGAGATCGCCTTGTTTTCTCTACCATGTCCATTATGCAGTTTAACAGCTGTGTGAAAAACAGGGGAAAAGAGAAGGACATCTCAATCACCACAAGTTAAAGGACTTCATTGGGCAGGGAAACAAACTACTTTGGGACAATGAAAGATGCTGTTTGATTCCTAAAGGCTTCAGTCCAATGTCCTCACAGGTTAGACTAGAAATTGAGACCCGATAGATGAGTAAACTCAATGGGAATGAGACCAGAAGGTGGGAGGCATGAACGTGAGTCATGACCTAGTGCGTATATCAGGATGGTATACAGCCACCTGTCCAGGTATCAGTCCCTTTACTGCATAAACAAAGTGAGTCTTTCACAAAAGCTACTCGTCTTTTCCATGATGTAAACATGTCTCTTACATAAGTGGCTTTGGTATAAACTGAGAAGTCAAATCCTACATTCTACTTCAAGGATTCTCACTTTTTTTTTTTTTCAAGGTTTGCAGAAAACATAATACCTTCAAATATCCCCTCACTTGTATTTTATCAGGTAACTGCACTCCAGTTGTTTTAAAAACTTTTTAACCTAAACAATTACCGACATCTTACATGGTCAAGATGTTTCCATTCCTCTGCCCATTCTCTGTCAGTTAGTCTGTGATCAATCATTTCTTCTTGACGTGTGCCATGCAACCCTACACATGTAGAGAAGAAGGTTGAATCATCCTAAGCATTCTGGACATCATTCATATGCACACAGATAATTAGCAAAGACTACATGGGCAAACTAAACAATGTGAAATAATATTCACCTTTAAATGCAGACACTCATATTCATAATTATCTAATAGGCAGGCCGCTTACAGGATGATAAAATGTAAGGGACTCTCAGAGGTCATCTGAAGAACCCTTTCTTTTACACATGAGGAAAGGAGGAGTAAAGCAACACCAACCCCTGAACTAGTTTCCCTTAAGTGAAAATATTAGAAAATTCTAACTGTTCTGAGAAATATAAGAAACAAGAAACCACAAGTAAACATTAAGTGGTTTTGAAGTGTGATTTTTCTGCTTAAAAATTAAGGCAGTGCCCTGGCTGGTGGTACAGTGGATAAGGTGCCAGCCTGCAAACCGAAAGATTGCTGGTTCCATTTCCAGCCAGGGCACATAATGAGGTTGCAAGCCAGGTCTCCAGCCAGGTCTGTGGCTGAAGGCAGGTGAAAGGCAACCATACATTGATGTTTTTCTCCCTCTCTGCCTCTCTCCCTTCCCCTCTCTCTAAAAATAATAATAAATATATATTTTTTTTAATTAAAAAGAAAATTAAGACAGCATCACTGGTTTGATTCCCCAGCCAGGGCACATAACCAGGTTGCAAGCTAGGTCTCCAGCCAGATTCATAGCTGGAGGCAGGTGAAAGGCAACCATACATAGATGTCTCTCTTCCTACCCCTCTCTCTAAAAATAATAAATAAAATCTTTAAAAAAAAAAAAACAAGACAGCATAAATCAGTGTGCATTCTTTTCTTAAAAAAGCATGGTGAAATTTCTCCACATTTCAGCACAGTGTAAAATAAAGACTATCCTATTAAATATACTTCCATGATAAATTTAGGTAATGAAGAGAGGACTTAAATAATATGAAAACTGCATATACCCATTCAATTTACCAAAATATAAAAAAAGTAAAAATAAATTGAATAGCCACATGAAAAAAGTCAATATACCAGAAATAATTTTGGATACATACCATAATTTCAAACCAAGAAATTAAAAAACCTAACCTGTAGTTCATAATCTATTTGCTCTTTAATGTCACAGTGAAGATGCTACCACAAAAAGTAACACATAAATGCTTACCATGTTAGTAACAATAGTAGTAAACATGAGCAATTATTGAGGATGCTCATCGAAATAGACGGTAAATGCTTTTCAACAAACAGCCTATGGAAACAAACTAGGTATCCAACAATGGATAAATCAATCAATACCACCCCCACTCCATACACACACACTGGAATACTGCACACCAATAAAACAGAATGAATTCTTGCCGTTTGCTACAACATGAATGGATGTAGAGGGTATTGCACAAAGAAAACAAGTCAGACAGGGTGAAAAAAATACTGCAAGGTTTTACTTATAATAAAATAAAAACAGACTCATAGAAACAGAAACCAAAGGGATGGTTACCGGAGGGGAGAGAGTGTGGACGATGGGTGAAAGCTGAAGGGGAAGATAGTCAATAATATTGTGAATGGTTTGTACAGTGACAGATGATTATTGGAATTAGTGGGGTAATCACACTGTAACATATAAAAATGTCGAATCACTGTATTGTGTACCTGAAACTGATAGAACCAATATAAAATTGTATATCAACTACACTTAAATTTAAACATTTAATTTAAATAAATGATAAAACGACTTATTAAAACATCAAGAACTTGAAACAATAAAAACTTATTTGCATTAAGTAATAAAAACTTAGTAACTTATTTTAAAAAGGACACAGTAGAAGGTTCTGAGATACCTGGAAACAGGTTGCTCTTCTTACAAAGTCGTTATGCATAAAACATGTTAGGTTCTACTACAAAGGAAAGTCATTGGGCTGTGGCAATATCCATTTTAAACAACAAAAACTACTCTTTTTAGTTTAGCCCAGTGACTTTCACCCTTTTCCATCTTATGGCATGTATAAACTAATTACTAAAATTCTGTGACACACTAAAAAGATACACTTTTTTGCTGATATGACAAAAAAAGTATTTAATTGTGATTTATTCATCTGGCTATTGTTGTGTTGGCTGTTCTCATTTGGTTATTTGATAATCTAAGGGGAAAAAGGTCAGGGTCCCTGACTAAATATTTTTAAAACTCTTGTGACACACCAGTGAGCCATGGCACAATGGCTGAAAACACTGGTGTAAATATTTTGAATAGCATAATTTAGAATGGTGTGTTTTGGGTTTCTTGACACCTAAAGCCTTCTCTGAGGGTATCATGTAAGAGTTAAGTGACAACAGAGTTATGAGACAATGCATCTCTGCATTACACTTTCTGTGAAATGTGAGTGATTAAAAATCCCTTCTTTAAGCATATTTGAAAAAATAAAGATAAGTCACACGCCTTTTTCAGCCAACCATAAAATATTAATACCAACCATGAAAAATGAACAAATGTAATTTTTTTTTCTCTGAAAAGCTAAATATGAAACATCATTTCTGTCCAATGAGAACATATTTGAGATACATTTAAAAATTAGAATGGTCAATGCCACCTATTGGTAAAAATGTAGAATTGCAAATATGTTTTAATAATTCGCATAATAGAAAAGACATTGGGGAAACGTAATATTTAGTTACTGCTGTTTGTTGTGGTTATTTCGAGTTGAAATATCTGCAAATATGCAATTTTTGTTGACTTATTTGTTGCCTGAATTTTAAAGAAAAAAACACTAACATTGAAATGAGTCACCACAGAAGACAACTGGAGAGTGATAGTGTAAATGTAGCATTGATAAATGTAGTTTTGACTTTCACGATGGATGCCTTTAAGAATTAAGATCTCCAGAGATTTCAAAAGTTTCAAAATCCAGCCAAATAAATCAATAATGACACAAGTGCTAACATATGGAATAATATTAAAGTGAAATAGGATGTCTGTGGCTAATAAAATTTCAACATTTTTGGAAGTTATTATGCTTCATCTCATTTAAAAAAATAACAAGTATGTCAGAAACATGTTTGAGCTCAAGTACTTGGTGAAACAAATACAAGGCTTTGCTGCTTCTGAACTCTGAATCAAATCTTTATGAAGAAAAAAGAAACCAACTCAGAACTTGACATTTACTAATTTCTCTATTTCAGATAGTTAAATATCCATTCCCACAAAATTTTTATTTATATTTATAAAGCCAGGGAGATAATCTAGGAGAAAGTAGCTCATAAGCATTAAAACAGCACATTTTCATTTGTGGAAAGTTTGACATTCATATTGAGCCTTAACTGGTTCTTATGCTTTAGAAGATTCTTGCTAATGAGGCTAAACTCTAATTTTATTTATCAACTAATCCTGCTTGTAAAGTTGTTTTGTTAAAGGATTCTAGTGAGTATATGTCTCTATAAACAATAGGCATTTATAAATCATACCAGACTAAGTGTATTTTTATGATAATTTTTACATTTTCAAAATGGCAGCCTGGTTGTAAAACCAT
This sequence comes from Noctilio leporinus, assembly GCA_004026585.1. Lineage (NCBI taxonomy): Eukaryota > Metazoa > Chordata > Mammalia > Chiroptera > Noctilionidae > Noctilio > Noctilio leporinus. The sequence goes on along the minus strand of PVIW01001323.1, from coordinate 258,689 downwards.
AATTTGTCCCTCACTACATCAAGATTTTATTTTATATTAACACACACTGAACTCTGCCAGACTTTAGAAATGATTAAATAGTTGCACATATTTATAGAGATTAGTGCTATTAGGTTTATAAGCTAATATAATTAAAGGTAAAAAACATGGTCTGAAAAAAAAATCACATAAAACCAACAGATATAATTCATAAAAGGGTTTTTATATTACTAGATGAAAATATAATCATTGCAAAGAAACATAATTACTTCCCAGATGATTACTTTATAGGCACTAAAACGAGTATTTCATAAAACTGCACTTGCTACCTTAACAAATAGGCCATTTCCTAGCACCTCCACAGTGGGATATCTTGAATTGGTCTTACAATGACCTGGTGACTCCACTGCTACTTGAAAATGAGCAATCAAATGTTTGGGACATTAAGTCATAAATAGGTGGCTAGGCTTTTGCTTGGATGGGGGTCATTACCGCAATTGATTCGGGGGTCAAAATATCAACCCAGTCTGAGAAATGACATGACCACTTCAGAAATGGCACTGACAGAATTGGAGACACACTGGCTATTAAGAGATCATAAACAACATGCTTAGCTAGTTCTCTGACACGCTATAAGAATGCAGAAATGGCTACCGTGGGAAAGCAGAACCACTATTTTGCTCTTATGACCTGGGCCTCTATTGCCCCTCACCTTACCCTACCCCTCCCTTTCTGCTTTAGAATTATTTAGAGGGTTGTATGTAGACAGGCAAAAAGGCCTCATGTACGTATTACAGCCTCTATTTGCCCGTGACCTAGTTAGAAATCTGCTCACCCTGCCACCTCTGCCTCCAGCTAAACAACGCTCGCTACAATTCAGGCTCTGAGTAACTGGCTGGCTAACTTCCCCGAGCTCTGTCTCCTCAGCTCTCTGTTCTGGTTCTGCACTTGCACTTTATCCCTTACTGTTTCCAGTATCCTTGCCCAGAAAGTCAGGAAAACTTGTCAGCAACTAGCTATGAGGAAAGGGCAAGTCCTATTGGTGGCATGGACACAGAAGATGGAAACAGAAAGGACTATTGCTATCTGTTTGTAAATAGCTTGACTCACCAAAAATTAAGAATGGACAGTGCTCCAGGAACAGTGTTCTCATACCTTCACTTCAACCACTGACCATGTATCAAAAACCTACCTTGTTCATCTTCCCTTTCATTTTTCACGATGTTCACTTGTTCTTTAGAAGCAAATGCCTCCTAAATGCTTCGTTTCCAATAGTTTTATGCAAGAAAAGGATGAATATTGGCAAATGGAACACATTTATATAAACTCATTCCTTCTCTGGAATTGTAATCTTTGACACAAAATTTCAATATTAAATTTAATCACTGGCAATTTCAAGTTAAAAAAAAAAAAAAAACAACATACAAAATCATTCCTCAAAGAATGTGTGCTAAGCCGCAGATATTTTATATCATATTTTTCAAATCTGAAATATCATGTAGACTAGAAAAATAAAAAGGATGCTTAAGTCTATCAGAAATAATGAAGGAACCATGGACATGGACAACAGCTGGGATTGACTTTAGGGAGAATGGGTGGGTGGGGAGGGGGACAGAGGGGAGCAAAAAGGGGATGGATGTAATACAACAAAAATAAAATTAAAAACAAAAAAAAAGTCTATCAGAAATAAAATAGACAATAAAAGAAACTGATTTTTAAAAATATTTGTGGAATGTAGATGGCTATTGAAGTCTTTCATATTAAAAAAAAAAAAAAAAAAAAAAAGCCAAACTAAAAATTCACTGCCCATTTATTTGAAGGTTTTGGATGTCCCCTTCCAAAAAATTAACCTGCTATCATAAGAACACAAGTAATTAAGAGAAAGAAAGTATGGCTGTTAAGGAATGTATCACTACTCATCAAGTTTTCTCATAAAGGAGCTGCTATTAAAAAAAGAGAATTTTTACCCCCATCACAAATTTCAAGCCTCAAGTTCGGGTGAGAAGTAATGATGCAAGTCTTCGTTCATCCGATCCCAAAAGAAGTGAACTGATCCTTCAGGCTTACCCATTGGTCTGTTTCTGTCCCTGAGGTCCCTGTGGCTGGGGTGTCGATAGGAGTCCCTGTAGTGGTGGGCAATGGCCATATCATCCAAACGGTAATGCTGAGGTGGAGGTGGGGTGGGGTGAGGCAGGCCGTTGGGCTGGTAGGACAAGCCGTTATTTGGACTGTACCGCTGGCCTGGGCTAATAGTGCACGGTCGCTTGCTTGGATGTTCTGAGTGCAAAGGCTCTCTGTCAAAGCCATTTTCTTTGGTTCTAAGGAGGAGGGGGGAGAAAAAGAGTTTGTTTCATAATGTACTCAGAAACCAGCATCATTCAGACACTCACATTTGAACTTGTACTATAAACAGAATAGTCCTTTATTGGCCAGAAACTTTGTATACTCAGCTTCCTAGAAGATGTAGGGGGTGTCACTGAAACCCATGCTGAGGACTAAATAATCACAGAATTGCAGGAGAAAATGGTTCAATTTTCAAGTATCTTTTAGCAAATTATCTTTTCAGTTGAGGTTCATATGTTTAGGTCATGAAATAAAAGGAAACATGATCTTCCTCTGTAGATACGCAAGGACTGGATTTCTAACAAATTACCCTAAGACCGATTATAACTGGTGAAGATTCAAGTTAGAACATCATTTCCTTAATGAATTCTTAAGGTAAGTCTATTCCATTATCCAAACTGGCATCTAAATTTCCTGTCAGAAAACATCTAAAAGCTGTGATGTACCATACAGTAGCCACATGTGTCTGCTTAAATTTAAATGTAAATCAATTAAGATTAGTTTGGATAAAGTTTAAAATTCAGTTCTTTAGTAGCAGTCACCACATTTCAGGTGCTCAATTGCCACCTGGGGCTAGTGGCTGTAGTGGTGGACTGTGGAGAAAAAGAAAGTTCTATTTAAAAGTGCTGATCATATGAATCAATACAATAAAGCAATGCATGTCTGGGACTCTGACATTACCTTGAATCACCAAGATATCAATAAGCAGTTGTACAAAGCTAGGTGGAATGAAACGAGAATTCAGATGAACACCCTTGTTTTAAACACATGGGAGGAAACACATACCCAGAAAACATGTGAGACCTCTCTGAAGTCATCAAGTCTCAGGGTAGAATGGTATACCTTAACTGCACTTGGTCATGTGACGCACAAAACTCTGAACTTGGCATACTTCATGTGACTGAGACCTGATAATTAATCACTGCCCCAATATATGCAAAAAAAGGTGAAGCTCAATAAATATCTTCTGGAATAAACCTCTAATTTTAAGGACTAAATATACTCGGTAAGATAGAAACAAACCATATCCAACTGCGACTGGAATCACAGCTCCTAACCAATTTTTTTATGAAGTAGCCAGCTCTCCCCACAAGACCAGCATTTTAGAGTTAGACCAGTAGTTAACATCTATCTTCCCTGCAAAATTTTCCCATACGAATTCTACCAAGTCATGGCAGCTGCTGAGTTCTGCATGCCTTTTTCATTTTAAGTTGGTAACAATAGCATAGAGAGGTCGTAAGACATTTCCCCTACTTGCCTGACTTCCAGGATAGTTTTGTCTGACAACACCAGAGGAACCAGAGTAGCAACTGCTCAACAATAGAGCTCATCAGGGCCACAGGATTCTACAGTGAGCAGCCCTGCATATCCATTAGGGTGGATCCCCAGTACTGACTTACACACACCAGACTGAGAAGGATACACAAAGAACTGAGGGAAACCGCAGAGCTCGGCGTGAAATCACACATGCCCATGACACCCTGAAGGAAGATGCACTGTCCTGGAGACAGTAGGTTGGCAATACTGGAAATAACCAATACTGCAGTGTGGCCAGAAGTCTCAACGCTACTAAAACACCATCTGTACTAAAACATCATTCATATCAGACAAAAATGCCCACTATAACTGACATTACTTTAAATGCATTGCTTTAAAATATTTTTGAAAAGTGAAAGAAAACATTCTAGATATGATGTATCTTCTAAGACTATACCTATATGATTGTAATCTGCATTCCATATCCTGTATGTTTCTATACACTTCAACATTCAATGCATTTTACCAGCATAAATCAGTTGGAAAATACTGAAGACTATTAGTAGCTATGAACATAATGCTAACACAGCACCTACCTTACTGGCAGTGTGGTGTAGTGGAAAGAGCTCTGGACTGGGAATCATGAGACCTGAGATCTAGTCCTGGCTCTTCCATGACTAGCTGTGTGACCTTGGGCAAGCCACTTTAACCTCTCTGGACCTCAGTTTGCTCATCTGTAAAATGAAAGGGTTGGACTAGGTCAGTGGTTTTCAAACTGTGCCACATGAGGCATGTAAGGGATTCTACAGGCAATAAAGAAAATTTCCCCCAAACAATCCAGATTTAAAGGGCCAGAGGAACCCACTTATTATTTACTATTTGTATAAGTTTGGGTTCCACCTAAGGTTTCATTTTCAAAGAAAATGTCTGCTGCTAAAATAAAGTTTGAAAACCACTGGACTAGATGATTTCTGAGGTCTCTTCTAGTTTGAAAACTCTGTAATTCAATTTTCCTGTATTTACATCTAAATGTCACGCAGATCAAAACACACAGGGCTGATGGTCCTCTGGCCAAACTGTGGCTATGTGAACCACTTTAGCCAACAGAGCTGTTCTCCGTTCTTTGCTTTGACCAATTGCTTATTTATAACTCTTTTTTTTTTTGTGCAAGAACAAAAAATAACTTCTAAATACCTTATAGAAACATTTCTGGTCCAGTTATGTCAAACCACCTCAACTTTCTGGTTTTGCCTACCCTTGTTCAAAGATTAACATACAATATTGAAGATTTCTTATAATTTTTCAAATGTTATTTATCTTTACCCTCAAGATCAGCCATCTGGTTAGTATTATGACTTCAATGAACTATTACTATGACAAAGGAGCATCCCCCCGTCCCCCAAACAACACAGTGGTATCCTGTTAGGTTAGGTCCTGAGTCTATCCCATCATTTCTATCAGGTACCTGCTGTACTATCCTGGGTCCCATTACTCAGCCAACTATGGGAACAATGAAGCTCATCACCCCACGGAGAGAGTTATATTTTAATAGCAAACATTAACACATTCACAAAATTAAGGCTATGAAAAGTCTCACTGGTGCTTCCTTGAATCACTCACATTATAAGGTCAATACTATTCAAAGGACACATGCATCTAAAACAACATAATTGCCATTTGTCTGCTTCTTAGAAATACGTATAACTACACTTCGCATGCCTGGGCAAATTTGCATGTTTATTTGTTGTCCTTTCAAAGTGTATTAGACAAAACTAACAAATATTAGTAAATGTCTTATACCAGCATACTCTTGAAATAACTCAAATTCTAGAGGGAAGTTTGTTATATCTCATGGATTTCTAGAAGGCAATATTTGTTTGTTTTATTTTTAAATCAACCTGAGGATATTCTATCCCCCTACCAGGCAGGAGAAATTTTCCTGAACATAATCTAACCACATCAACATTTAGATCCCAATCTCTTCTCTGTCAGGGTCTGATGGCCCTAAAACCAGAGGACCATGGAAGTCTCAACTGTGTAACCTTGAGATAACCTGAGGAAGTTAACATTCAGGATTCTGTTTCCTGCCAACTAAATGGGACAAGAAGGAAACAGGTCTTCTTTTTTTTTTTTTTTAAAGAACTTAAAAAGACACCTAATTTACACTTTAACCCATTTCAAGCTATTTTCCTTCAGTTCCTCAAAAACAGTCGAAAAACTATTTATGAAAGAAAACAAATAATTTTTTAAACATGCCTTTATAATAAAATATTTTAAATGTCATAATTAGCTGCTTTGCACTGATAACCCCTGAGCAACATTTGTATCACATAGTACAGCATTCAAAAAATGAAGAATGAAATAAACTGTTATAAAATCTTGACAACAAATAGTATAATAGGGCTAATCAACCTCCCATGTGACAGGAATAGGCATAAGTTCTTTTCCTAGATTAAAATATTTTATTTTTAAGTGTTGAGGGTAGGAATATCACTACAAAGATTACTCTAGGGGGAGGCAAACTGGTACAGCATAATAACCCTTAGAATGGCATGGAAGAAACTTCAAAATTAATCTTAGTCCTATTACAAATAAATAAATGACTTAGGTGCTCACTTCCCCAAGTTCCATGGGCATTTCTAACAGAATTTGCCTAAACTGACCTCATCTTCTGGCACTTCCTATACCAGTCCATTATGCCACCTTCTATCCAGTCATCCAAGTAGAAACTTGGAAGTCACATGCTTTCTTCTCCAAATCAAATCTTGCTGTTGGTCTCTTACCATGTCTAACATTGGTCCCTCTACCCTGTGCCAGGGTCTTTTTATCTTGGCCCAATCACCATATGCTTCATTCTGCCAGCATCTCAGCCAGACCACTGACTAAGATGCTGGTAGCTTCTCAAAGTGTTCTTAAACTTTTTATTTGGTAATTTAGAAGTCTATATCTAAAAGATACAGATCAGAAGCTATCAGTTCTATTTTTAGGAGCCCAAAAACATTAGTAACTTAATAGTAAACATATCTTGTTTTATTCTTATACATGTGATGTGTTTTAAGATTTTCATAGAAGGATCAGACATGGAATCAAAAGGGAAAAGGTAGAGTTAAGCATTCTTGTCCCAGTTTCAAGACAACTCAATGAAAGTCTATTCATGAATTAAAAACTAGCTGAATTTATATAAGAATTTTACATAACACTTTTCTATTGCTACAGGTCAATGTATCTGAAACACATTAAATCTATTACAAATATATTTTATGAATATATTACAAATCCACCTGCCTCTTTAAAAAGAAAATCAAGCCCTGGCTGGTGGCTCAATGGATAAGGCACCAGCCTGCGAACCCAAAGGTCACTGGTTCGATTCCTTGTCAGGGCACATAACCAAGTTGCAAGCCAGGTCTCCAGCCAGGTCTGTGGCTGGAGGCAGGTGAAAGGCAGGTGATGTTTCTCTCCCTTTCTTCCTCCCTTCCTTCCCTTGTCTCTGAAAATAATGAAAAGAATCTTAAAAAAGAAAAGAAAAGAAATCAAACCTAATACTTCACAACAACCCATGGTTGTTTTGATGGTGTTTTGCTACCATTGGCGGGAGGGGGATATTTAGACAGGGAAGAAAAGAGAGCTGAATGACAGAGGACTGTCACTGCTGGGCCATATGGGAAGAAGGGCCTTCTGTCTCTCCATGGCTAAACAGCCACCTAGGAGATAACTTCCCGAGCAGCATGCTAATACCTGCAGGAGCAAATGAAATGATGGTGGATGTTGGCCACTGCAGACACAGAAACATCATGCCTGGACCTTCAAGGATGACAGTACAGCAGGTTCAGGGCCACCTGAGCTGCCTTCTCTCCCTCAACAAGAAGGTGTCTCCTGGCGCTCACCATCTGTTCAACAGTTGGACTCCTGTTACTGGCAGGTGTCCCCTGCCTTTCATAATTTCTGGCCATTGCTGACATATTCAATTTCTACTGCTCCCACTGTCTGGAACTGTGCTTTTTTAACCTGTTATCTGTACATTTTGAGTGAAGCCCTCTCGCTTTCTTGGTCAGTGCACCAATCATGGTGTTTTGTTCCTGGACTCTTGGAGGCTATTTTCATTGTTGTGTGCATCTCAGATGCCTCTTTTTTAAAAATTTTATTCATTATTTTCAGACAAAAGGGCAAGGAGTGAGGAAGAAATGGAGAGAAACATCAATGTATGGTTGCCTTTCACCTGCCTCCAGCTAAGGACCTGGCTAGAGACCTGGCTTGGTTATGTGGCCTGACTAGGAACCAAACCAGCAACATTTGGGTTTGCAGTCTGGGAGAGGCATCTTTTTAAGTGACTGAAAGCAAGAAAGCAAAAAAAATAAAAAAAATAAAAAAACTTAAGGGAGAGACAATTTTGTATAATAATGAAAATACTGACTACATTAAGTTTAACTTTAATGGTTTCTTTGTTCAAGTAGTTGTTGTTTTGTGTTGTGAGTGTGTGTGGTGTTTTTCTTTGTTTTGTTGTAGATACCCATTCTGTTCAGTACACTATCCTGGGGCTTTAGTGGGCATATGCACATGAGCAAGAGACAATCCCCCAACACCCTCTGTAGGATTATAATTTAATACCATGTTACTTTTTTTTGGGGGGGGGGAGGGGGGAGGAAGTGTACTGTACTAGCAAGAAATCTTTTACTGTAAAAACAATATAATTGAAGATACGATTTCCATATTGTCATAAAGCAGGTTCCACACAAACAGTACAAAAGTAGTACAGAAGATGACAATGAGGAAAAAATCACTCCAGGATACACACTAGAAAGAACAGGGGCTATGGACTTGGTTTAGGTTTTGGCCCTGCTCTTTGTTGGAGGTATAGGCTTAACCTCTATAAGCCTCAGTGGTTTTGTTCATAAAATGGGAATGATTATCTCAGAGCTACTTTCAGGACTACCTGAAAGAATCGACATAAACAGCCTAACACATATTTAGTAGTCAATAACTTAAAGTACTCTGTTTTTCAGCTGAGGCACTCAGGGGCTGATGGGATAGAATCAGTTACGGGAGCATGGGCATTCAAGTCAGAGAATCTAGGGTCAGAATCCCATCATTGCCTCTTACAAGCTGTGTGACCTCAGACACATGACCCAGCCTGCCTGAATCTATGAAATAAGACTACTGGAAAGCAAGTGCTGTATGTTAGTATGTAAGTTATTTAGTACAGGACCTGGTACATCTTGAGTGCTCAGTAAATAATAACCAGTTATGATTAGAAAGGCTGTATTAAATAGTAGATATTATCTGAGTTAGCCTGTGAAGTATGACTACAATTTGGCATATAAGTAGAGTAGAGCAGAAACCATCTTTCTGAATATAAACTAGACATGAAGAGTATTCAGCAGGGCTAGACTCTAGGAAAGCAGCAAGAAATAAGGCTAGCAAGTCCGTGTTGAGACTGGAGTAGAGAGAGACCAAAATGTCCTCAAAAAATGATACTTTCACATCACATAAAGCAACTCAATGCTATCTCACTAGAATCCTTCCCAAATGAAATCGTTTTAAAAATTAATTTCTAATTTTTTGAAACTTCAGTATACATAAAAGACCTATCACAGATTAATGTATGGATATAATATTAATTACTCATATTTTTCATAGAAAACTGAATGCTGTAGATAGTATGTATTTAATCCTTATTCATAGTCAATTGGTCCTGCAATTCCTTATTTACCTTTTCTCATTAGAATTACAAACATATTGAAACCTCATTCACCTTACAGAAAGAAAAAAATGGACCCAGCAGTTTAACTTGGTATATATTATGCTGAAAATCTGTTATATATTCAATGAACATTGTTTTAAAATGACTGACTTCTGACCCTCCAAACTTCAGTGTATTCTAACTTACTCATTAGGCCAGGAAACCTGGCTGACTGTAGATCCTCTGTTATTGAAAAGACTTACAAAATCACAAAATATTATACTAAGTGGATATTTTGCATTTATCCACTTGAGCAATTATAGAGAAGAAATAAATGAGGGAGAGGGGAATAAAAACACACAATTCTCAGTTGAGCTTTATTTACTTATACACTTCTCATTAAAACATATTTTGTGTAACTGCAAGGTGTCAGGTATATAACTATGCTGGTTTCTCCACTAAGGAGTTTTGTGGCTTTAGTCAGATTCTTGGACCTTAGGTTTTTCTCAAGCATAAGAGAAGGGGGTGGCTTGTTGGATCCATACGATCTCTCCCAGCTAACAAATTATGTAATTCTAAAGTTCAAACAAGTCTTTTTTAAAAAATAATGTTTAATTACTGGAGGAAGAGGAAATACATACTAATGCAACTACATGACCTTCATAATAAAGTCTAGATGTGTTAACCTGTAATTTAAAATGTAATTACTTTAAAATGATGTTATACATTTGAAGGGAACTAATACTTCGCACCAACTATTTGAAATAGTTGGGGGGAGGGCAGTGCTAACTGTAACAAAGACCAATGATAATTCAGTTTGCCGTTTAGGCAAGAAAGATTCCCTGAGTGAGAAAATTAGCATAACAGGTGAGAACTCAGTATTAAAAACACATTTTAAAAAGCTGCAATATCAAAGCTGTGAAGAATGAGAGCAATGATAATTAATACCACACAAGTATTTTTGAAAACTCTTAATTTTTATGCAGCTACAGTCTCAAGAAATACAGCATTCTCTAACTGCTTTCTCTCTCCTCACTCCACATGAAAGCGGAATTGTCTCAATGAACCACCATGGGTAACAGTTTTAAAAAGTGCTGCTACCATCTACTCTCTATCTTCAAAAGCAGTTGCTTCAATTAACTGGCTCCAAAAAAGATGCATATCCCGTTCTTCAGCTTCTCCCATCACAGAATGGCAAAGTAAAGGTCCGCTATAAATAATTAACTTTTACATATTCACAAAGAGTAGAAATCAAGAATTTCTATTTACTTTCCCTAATATTTTAAAAAGAAACAGTATGGCTTTCAATGAAGATTGTGTTTTTCTAATTTATGTCCTACAACATCCTACACAGACCCACAAATCTGGTCCAATTGCTCAGGGACTCGCCACAGAGCTATTTTTAAAAGAAAGTAGAATACATTTCACTGCTCCATATGGGGAAAAAAGGTGATTTCGCAGGCTTCCTTAGAGTATTCAATTCTCAGTAAATAATAATTATGCTTAAGAAAACAAAAAGATATAGCCAGTGACAATCATAGTTAAGGAGAGAGAAAAGTTAAATTTGCCAATACCCATTCCTAAAACATGTGACAACTGTTTTGTAGATTAAATTCGCAATCGTCACAAAATGTAAGCCCCCAAAGTTGTAAACAAAATATAGAGTGCTCTTTTATTCATGACATGTCACGAACAAATTACCAAAATGTGTTTTCTCCTCAGGTGTCAGTTTTTCCCTCTTTTAGTGACTGATGGTTCCCAGTGTTATTACAGAAACAGATTGATCTTTTTAATGAGCCAGTTTAATAGACTCCAGAATCTCAACGTGGCTGCTCATCCATGTCAGACCATATGTACCAACAAAACATTCAGTAAAACAAAAAAAAAAAAGCTCTGCTGTCAGACAGCGCCATACCCTATAAAATTTCATACAGTAGGTCTGGATATACAGATAAATAATCAGAGAAGAGGAAAATGCATATGCAAACAAGATGCAGAAAATAGATGCAAAGAAATACTATAGAGGCCCATATTTTCTTGGCTCTGATCAAATTCCCACAAGATAAAAATGTGTTTACACAACATATTCTCATTACCCTGCCTCCTAACTCAAGGGAAGTCCATTTGCCATTTTTCCATTGTAACACGCGCTTCAGGGTTCCACCTGAAAAAGAATGCTCCATCCAAAGAGCATGCTTGCTAATTCTGACTCCAGCAGTTAATTCTGTCTACGAGGAACCACATAGAGAATAAAACGGAAGGCTCCATGAGAGTTCTACCTGGCTGAGAGCAAATGTGCTGGCACACAAAGCAACAGCTCACCAAAGCAACAATGCTGAGTTTCTGTGTAATTTACATGAGACTTCCGTATCAGTGTTAGCACATCACACCATCCAGGGCTTACCTCAGCACTGTCCAGAGAAAATCTAAAGGCACAGTACATTCAAATATAAAACACCAGAAATGAACCAGTGGGGAAACAGCTGGGAATACAGAGAAATGAAGGAAGGAAGTTTTCATATTGTCTGTTACAGTTCCTTAGCAGTTAGTTTCCAGAATACATAGTATTTATGTTCAGTTTTGCCTATAGGATTATCTTTTCATTTATCACAGCTATCTAAACCTTCTTCTGTTACCCTCTCCTCCACCTAAATAAATTTTTGTCCCAATTTTTCACCCAGTCTCTCCCTAATTCCTTTACTGCATTGTCCTGAAAAACTGAAGCTGAAATATCTCAATGCCTGTACTCGGTACCAGTACCGATTCCTTGCGGGGAAATGTTTAGGAGCAGACAGAAGGCACATGTGAATCATCCATCCATCCATCCTTGGGCCGCTTCGTGGACTTCAGATCATGTGGATGTGCCCTTCAAACACCTGGCTTAAGAAATTCCCTTTAAAAGCTGAAGTACTAAATGCTTGCATACGGCCTAAGAAACATGACTTGCAAAAAATACGAAAGTAGCAACATTGGTGTTCATATATGAAGGTGGGTGTACAATATAGCAGAAGTAAACTAATGTCTCACCTCTGCTTCATTAAGAGGTTCTATGTCAAGAGAAGAAAAATTCCAGAGATTATAGCGTAAACATTATAGTAACTACATGTAAACTGCCTTTCTTTTAACACCCTTCTTTGCAAAACAGCTGATATATTAGAGGGCAGCTAAGTCAGTTACGGGGAGATGTCGCTGAGCGGCTCCAGGGATTATAAACTCCTATCAATCTGGACTAGAATTGTGGTCAAGTATTGACATTTCAAAGGCTGTTATTCCCATGCCTGATGAGAGACAATATATAAGTGGGGAAAGAAAATAAAGTATATGGCAAATAAGCTTACAAATATGGTTTCATTTTCAGCTTCTCCATATTTCATAAATACCATGTAAAATGCTGCTACTAAAACTTTGCGTTCCTACATTAGAAAATAATTATATATGAGGATGAAGTATTAAGGAAAAATATTTTAGTACGGTACATGGACATTTTCATGTATATACCTTATTCAACAACTACTTTGTTGAAGGGACTAGATTCTACATTTCTCAGAATTCTCATGAGAGCAGAGTTCCTGATAGGGTATACATATTGGCTGATAAACAAAACTTTTTAGGAAAAAATTCCATTTATTATCTCTATTATTTAACTCTTACCTTCACTCGGTTCAGACGTTTTCTCTTAGTTCACATAAAAAGCAAATTAAATAGCTACTGCATTGTCTTTACGGAGTAACGCATAAAGGCCAGCTTTCAAAACCGTCATGTTTTGAGACAGGTTAGAAGAGCAAATTTCCTGACACTGAAGAGTGAAATATGGGGTTGAATTATATAATAAATGCCAGTTTTAATACTGTGTGTCTAAGAACTCTCCGTGGCCCTTAGCACATTTGAATATCCGTCATTTTGACCTCTTACTTTAATATATCACATGTCACAGAGATGAGGCGGCACAGAAGCCTGACACAGGATGTTACATTGTTCTGTAACATCCCAGGCTAGAGAGAGGTGCCCGAGGTGAACATCTTAGCTTACTGCTTGCTTGCAAGAGGTGAAGGTCAGCAGTTTAGAAGCCGCATGAAACGAGTCCCCATCCCAAAGGTACAAGATAAAGGCCAAGGTCAGTCCACAGTCCTCCTCTCTCTCACCTGTCTGGAGTTCGCCTCTTCCCGTTTTCGTTCACGTCGAGAAGCAGCTCTGAGGAGTCAACAGGTGAGGTGGTGCTGGCATCCAGAAGCAGCTGTTCGTGCTGGGCGAGGTACTGGGCGGGGTTCTGCTTGGCCAGCCGCGCGCAGTGCAGGAGCTCGCGCTGCAGCAGGGGCAGGTTCGCCTGCAGGGCGTGCCAAGAAGCCAGGATGAACGGCCACACTCAAACACTGACAGGGCATACAGCTCAACGAAAACGTCATGCAGTGTATGCAATGGGCACGAATCTCAGCACTACACTAGTTTCAGTCCTTCCCGGAGCCTGAACTGCCCCAAGCCTGAGGCATCTGACCTTTGTAAGCCACCCCACCTCTCCTGCTTCCGGGGCCACTGAGAATATTAGGATGGGCACTTATTTATTTTTATGGCCCTTCATACATGAACACACTGATTAGGAGCTTTTTAGCATGTGAGGTTCCAGCTCCATCCATAGCATCTTTTGTTTTCTCTCCCAGGTAAAATAGGGTATGTGAAATACACACACACTTCAATTAATTTCAGCAGAGGCCTCCTGGCGCATTCATTTTTGTATTGAGTAACTCACCCAGGTAAAACAGACATCTTATGAAATATCTCTGGTCGACTATTAACTTCAAGTAAAAAAAAATAATAATAATACAGAGACAAATGTAAAAATTATATTTAGTAATAATCATTTGAATTCATACATTTAGATAATGCCCTGTGTATGGTCAGCTATCTCAAGTGGAATTCATTTGCATAAAGCAGCCTAGATAGGTAGTCTACAAAAATAATCTGTTTTCTATCACCCATATTCTAAAACATACATATATTTTAATGGAAGAAATCCTGGGTACCCATCACTCTCTCACTCCTCATCCAGCCCTGCACTTTGAGAAAGGCTCTCAGAATATACTTGTTGATACAGAATTCTGACAATTTCAACTGTAATGATAGGGAAGAAGACAATTTCACACTTAGTAAAGCATTAAAATAAAAACTGGAATTTTACTCTAAAAAGTAAACTTACTCTGACAGTAGAGCCAGGTTGTTGTTGCCTTTTTTTTTCCTTCTCTCACCCTTTTATTTTTTTTTATTCTTTGGGAGGGGAGGAGAATAGAGTGAATAGTGTGGCAGTGAATAGCACTCATCCCTAATAGTACTTACCTCTCCAAATTTGAGGACACATCAATAACATAAATCTTAGTAGCATAAGGATTTTATTTGTAGGAACCAGGTGCCACGTACATTATTTATTCCCATCAGGAAGAAAAGCTCTTCTGAATATTGGAGGTCCCAGCCACCTTACCCTTTGGACCCTCTAGAGTACCAGAGACTGACACGAGGGCTGGACTGGAAACTTAAATCCATTTTCCAAGATATCAACCAAGGAACCATCTCATTATAATGCCAAAGAATACTTCTACACAAGCTATAAATAAAATACTAGGGAGTTTGCTAAAGAAAAGCACATACCATACACTATAGCAATGAAAATAACTACCTACATCAAAATAATGCTTAAAATACACACTTTTAGTCTAGAAGATCATGTGGGTAATAAATATATTTTCAAATATTTTTAAACTCTTTTTTCCTAGTGAAGGCAGATTCCAGATATCATGTGCCATTTATAAAACTGAAAAATAGCAACTTGATGTGAACATTTAAAAAGTTTTAAGAATCATTCTGAAGTATATATATTAAGATTTAAAATGTTCATGGCAGTGCTATTTATAATAGCCAAGTGCTAGAAAGAGCCTAAGTGCCTATTAGTAAATAAGTGGATCAAAAAACTCTGGCAAAAAAAAACAAAAAACAAACAAACAATCAAACAAACAAACAAAAAACTCTGGCACATTTACACAATGGAATACTACACAGCAGAGAAAAAGAAGGAAGTCCTACTTTTGTGTCAGCATGGGTGGACCTGGAAAATATTATGTTAAATGAAATAAGGCAGGTGAAGAAAGACAAATACCATATGATCTCACCT
>PVIW01001323.1:93276-238276 GCA_004026585.1 Noctilio leporinus | reverse complement strand
ATAAACTTCAGTCTCAACTTCAAAAACCTTTCATTATTCTCATGCCTGACAAAATTGGGGTATTTGTGACCTTTCAGCTTTAGAATATTGTTTCCCCACTCTTTTGTGCAGTTCCTTTTCTTTTATGATAAAGTACGGGACACCAAATTCTAAACTTTTATGCCCCCAAATTTATAACATCTTAATATGATATTATGAATAAACTCTAGCTTCTTATCTGTAATAATATAGGTAAGGAAGTCTATTTATTTTTAAACTTTCATTTTGTTTCTCTAATTTTTTAAGTTAGTAATTTTTTTTAATTTTTAAATTAAATTTATTGGGGTGACATTGGTTAATAAGATTATAAGGGTTTTAGGTGTACATTTCCATGATACATGATCTGTACACTGTATTGTGTGCCCACATCCCAAAGTTAGATCATTTTACATCACTATATATTTGACCCTTTACCCTTTACCATCTTCCCATTTTGCTTCTATGGCTCATTTTCTAAAACCATACCAGTTGTGTTTTGCACTTTAAAACAGATACTAATATTTTTCTTCACTTGTCTAAATAACAGCATAATGAGATTCATTATGATTTACTACCTGAGTGCAAATCATAAGCCTGTGACTACCATTTGGGTAGCCTTGTATATTTTACTTTTACAAACCTGTTTCCTTACATATAAAAAATGTGCATAAAAATCGCTACCTCAAAGTGCGGTCCTAAGGTTGAAATAAAATGGTATGTAAAAGCTCGTAGTCAATGCCCAAAACAAACTCCGTTGTCTAGTCATTCACTCATTTGACAATTGTTCACTGCCTGCCTGAGCCCTTCAAAGCATGTTAAATTACGTTTCCTGTGACTCATCTCCATAAGGTTTTTAGATAAATAAATATATATAAAAAATTGTTGCTATCAAAAGTATGTTGTTTAAGATGTGGGAAAAATCTTAAGGGGGTACTTAAAGCTACCAAAGTTTTCTATAGTAAAGTTATGGAAATCATTATTAAAGACAATAAAATTCATAAGGCCGTTATCAAAAAAATTATTAGTAACAACATATTCACCATTTGCTTAATACAATCACTATTTTGGATTTACTTCATGGTTTCCTGGTCTAATTTATTTAGATGTTGAAAAGCCTATTATGCGAAAGTCAAGGAATAAATAAAAGCGAAAGATAAGTGACTTGATGAAAGTAACCGCAGTCTGCTGACATTCTTCTGTCAAAATCGCCTTCCTGTCCTGGAGGAGTACAAGGTGAAGCTGACGGCTTGTGGCAAATGTGAAAGCTTTTGTTCTTAGAATGCAGAGGGGAGGGAGACGACATTTAAAAATTGAATTGCAAAGTATCTGTCCGTGTGAGACGCTGTGATTTGAAGCATGTCTATTGCACTAGACCCTCACCCAGATTTTTCATCCTGGACTTCTTTGACAAAACACAACTGGAATGTCTTTGTCCATGATGAATCCACATAATACAAATAAATGATCTATTTCAAGACAAAAAAGAAACTTCCGCTTTATCAACTGAATCTCAGTTCCTCTATATGCCTGGATGACAAAAGGGCTAATATGTGACTCATAGCTTCTCCTGACCCAGCTTCCTATGGAAAACTCACCCTCCTAAATGAAAATCCTCTACTTATATTTGAAGTCCTAGTACATGCAAAAGTGACTTAGGACCCTAAAAAAGGATATATGTTCTCCTTTCTAGTGTGATATAGGATATACATTAATATTCCAAATGAACACTTTCTCAAACTAATCATTTACGTAATTCTACCTAAACAAAAGTTGGGTTTTTTCCTTCAAAAATTAATTAGTGGTTCCAATGGTTGGCTAGAGATACAATTGAGGTGTTATTGTTTTATGGGCACAGAGGTTCAGTTGGGTTGATGAAAAGGTTCCGAAGATGAACAGTAATGATGGTTACACAATGGTAAACCATCCATTTAGAAATAGTTATAAATTGTAAATTTTACGGTATATTTTACCACAATAAATGATTTTTAATGGTATTAGCCCTAAAAATGAAAACACATAAAAGAAGAGTATGTTATTTGTTATAAATTTTTGTTCTTCTAGGTTAGTAATAAAAGTCCCTTAAAGCAACTAAGTTAAAAAGGGCACCCAATTAGATTAAGTGAGTCATTAACACAATAAAAATACTTCGTCATTGTTGAAAGGCACTGGACATGCCAAGATTATATACTTATTGAATTTTATATACATACACATTTATGGCCAAAATAACACTAGCATTTATTAGTCAAATAGTAAAAGAAACCATGGTGGGAGTCAACACACAATGTAGAACTGAAAACCTTGTTATAAAAGAATCAGACTTGCATATAATCTCCAGCAGTAAAGAAAGAATTATTAGAACAAACTATCTGTGAGAAAGAAGACTGTATTTTGAATGCCACCCCCCCCAACATACATACATACACACATACACACCCTTACTCCAGAAAATTGGACTAACTTCCATTTGCTTACCACCAGTCCTAGTACGAGGGTGCGAACTCTTTCTCCTATCTCTGGTGAAATGTCATTGCCAAACTGCTGCAGGGTGGTTAGGAACCGTTTCAGCTTACTGAGTTGCCTGGCGCCACAGGCTGGGGGCAACTGTTGATTAGCCAGAGAAGAAGAGGAAGAAGAGGAAGGCCCATTGCTAAAGCCATTGGGCGGCGAGGGGGCGCCATTCAAGGCTGTGGGTGAATGGCTTGTGCCATTAGTTACTGTCAAAAGCACAAAATCAGAGATAAAAACTTAGAAATGCATGAGGAAATTACAACCAAGTTTCCTTCCCTTTAAATCTTGTCAATTTTGTAACTTAAAAACTGTTGGATATCATATTGTATTAGTTCCAGGTGTATAACCAGTCATTGGAATATATAACTTACAAAGTGATTACTCTGATAAATCTAGTACCCACCTGACACCATATATAGTTATTATAATATTATTGACTATAGTCCCTACACTGTACATGAAATTTTAAAAATATATTTAAAGTCAAAACAAAACTGTTGGAGATTTTTTTTATAACATGTTTTGACTTTACAGGATCATGGCAGGCTCAGGTACTTTATAATTAAATAAGGCTACTCTTCATACTGCATGAGGGTATTCTGCACAGAAGCTGATTATAAATGGAGTTGGCTGTAACACAGACACAGCCCGGCCTCCCATGTGCACATATGCCAACCACCTGAAATGTTTCAAACATAGAACAAACATCGCTTGGATGTCAGCCTTTTGTCACCAGCTTACATCAATATAACTGGGCTATTCCTTTCTAAACTGCTCCCCTAGAAAAAGTGTACATTTGCTGGAGACTAAATTTATCACTGAACATTTTTAATCATGTTTTGTACACACAACTGACAGCTGTGTTTATAAAAATTGGACTTTCAAGTTTTAACCTTCTACCACCCAATTAGAAGGCTATTTTCTCCCCTTCATATTTCTTAACCACTTCTCTAGGGAAAATGCAAATTTTATGTAAGAAGCCAAAATATATATGGTAATTATCAGGGAGTTATTCCAAGAAATTCAAAGTGTACATATCTATCCCAATAATAACAGTTGGTGGTAATTCAGTAAATTTATTTCTGGTAATATTTATTTGAAAATGAAGATAACTCAGAACTAGTAGGCTAGAAAAATTTGCACATTTCTCACTGAAGAAAATGCTGATGTTATAATGTTAAATCAATTAGACAAATGGATCTTTATAAAACGCATTTTAATATAATTTTGATGAACTATCATCAACAATAGTTTGAAGACAGTTTAAGTACTCCATTATTCTTCAAGGTCCAGGATAGTCTCCCCCCAAAAAAAGGTCTTTTCTCCTAAATGAGCACCTAAGCAACCTGTCAGAAAATGATAGTTCACTAGGACTCCTCACAGGGGACACATGCCCATCACTATAGTTTTTGGAAAACAACGAAACTAACATAAGATGACAGGGTTACAACTTGGCTCTGTTGCAGCCTCCTGCTCCTTACACATTTGGAAAGGTCTTTTAAATGGCAATGCAACACTGCATAAACAGCCCGGGGTGTGTGTTTTGTTGGTCTCTTTTAATCTCATGAATCTGCTTTTTGCCTGTTATTTTCTTTATCCATATAGATTTAATGGCACATGGTCTATAAATACTATTATCTGTAACAGCGAGCCCTGATTGATTTTACAAATCCTTGATGACAATTTTAACCAGAACTCTGAGACTGATGAAAACGAAGCTATCTGCTGTCCCTACTGTAATATACAGGAGAGAAAGGGAAGTTGTGATTCTGTCAGAATATTCTGTCCTTTCTGGGGATGACACAGAAAGCAATTCACTCCATTGATTCAGAACATAAGGCTTGAGCCAAGATAGAACGGACAGTTTCAAGAAAAGAAAGAGGCTCCTGATTTCAGAAAGTTTTCTGTACTCAACTGTTGCATGAAGTCCTGTATTTTGTATGCAAATGTTAGATTTTAACATTTTAACCTAGAAAAATTGGGAGTTTTACCATGATTTGTAAATAACAGAAGAAACCAGTATTAGAAGATCAGCTGTAACCTGGAAATAATTACTAACATGTTCCAAGTCAGAATGAACAAACTAAAATAAGGAGCGCCACATTAGGCTGAATTGAAAGTTAGAGTGGTAACATCTCAAGTTACAGACCAAATGTGTTCTTCGTTTGCTGAGATCATAGTCAACCCCTTTTTTTTGAAGCAATCGCAAAAAGGCAGGCAAGCATTGGCAGTCTTACAAATTATATCTAAGATAGGACACATCTGCACTCAATACCTACTCAGTGGCAAATAAATGATTTTTTTTTTTCTTTTGCTTCATTTCTACCTAATTTATTGATGCTGGATCTTCTTTTCCCTTAATTTTTATTTGCATTAGCAATTTTAAGTTTACAATGGAAACAGGAACCGCAGAAGTGCCTACTCACGTGTCGTGGGTGTGAATGAGCTGGTTCTCGGGGCTCCTTGAGTTGTTGGGGGTGGTGGCATGGTGGGAGGAGTCAGCCTGGACGGAGTCTTCACATCCACAGGTGAGTCTGGCATCGTGGAATGCTTCTCGGTCCGATCTGAGGGATGCCACCAGGAGCATGTTACTTTCTTAAGCACCTCAGTTTTTTAGGAGGGGGTTCATCTTTTTTACAAGCACGTACACAGAAGAAAGCCAACATCTTCTAGCAATAAAGCAGGCTTATCTACTCAAGTTTAAATCAGGACTTTATTATCCAAGCCCCATTTAAGAAGGCATAGCACAGATGGCAGGACCTCATTTGTAATTCGGGCAAATGCTACCTTGGTAGAGTTACAGGCAACAACACAATTCCGCTCAAAGCAGAAGCCAACATGAGCAGGAGGCACAAAAACAGAGGAGGAAGTTAGATGGTAATGAACCCCTCAGACAGCTTAGAAAAAGCACAAGTCTGAAGCTCTGGGATGCTGGCAAGATACTAGCAGGAGCCAATGTTGGGCGATTCTTGTAACACCTGTTATCCCCTTTCTGTACTTAGTTTCCTGGCCTTTTATATGAAGCAGGTTATGCCTCTCAAACATATATCTCACTTAAAATTTTTCTGCCCTGTTATGAAAAATCACTGCTATATAAATGTCATATATCACACAAGTTACACTTTAAAAACATGACACCAGCATTTCAATGAAAAACCTTGGGCAGAGTAAGAGTAGAAAAATCTTAAACTAAGAACTTAGAAGAACTAAAGACCCTCCTTATATTTTTTCAAGAGTATGTGACAGATAACCGGGAAATTTTCTGATTACCCAATAATGAACATCTGCACTCAGGACTGTATTCTACTAAGTGTACTTTTCCCTATCTAACCTCCAGTAAAAAAAAAAAGAAGAAGAAGAAGAAGTTGCTGTTTGCTTCTTTAGGTCCATTTCCCACAGACACATGTACAGATGTGCACACACTATACATCCCCAAACATGTTTGATGCACCTCTTGCAGCCTTAAGACACAGTTATTTCCCACTTTGACTTTTTGAAATGTAAAGTGACATAGATTATTGACAGAGAATGGGTCTTTTAAAATATTATAACCATATGGGCAAAGAATTACTCAAAATAACTTTAAAATCAATTATTAAAAGAAAAAGAAAAGCCCAAATTACTACTATGACATCCCAAAACTCCCTCACCTTTATTCAAAGCAGTTTCCTAAGACCTGAGTTGCAAAAGACCACAACATTTAAAAGATGAAATAATATGCTGATGCCATGTCAAGTAAGATGTTAACAAAAGAATGAAAATCATCATCATTTTCCTAAGAGCATTCTGAAAAATGATCGAGTTAACAGGATCAGGGTCTCTATTTGTTCATCTCTAACTGCTAGCTGAATAACAATGAATGCCCCTGTTCGCTAAGTGTTCTCAGTGAAATGATGGTAAAGACAGATGGAGAGCGTTTCCACCTTTATCAATTACTGTTAAAAATTGTCTTCCTATTACTATTCCAGATTATTCAAAAAAAAAAAAAAAAACACGTATCAGTAAATCAATTCTTTTAGAAAGATACAAAGTTAGGCAGGTTTAAAACAACTTCTTTGATTGTTAAATTCATTGCCGGCTACTCACCTCAACCCACCTCAGCAACAAGGGACTAAACAGCATTCCACTTAGGTTGCAACTGAGGGAAGAGGTACAGCAGCTAATACAAGTCACCCTAAATAAAGGCAAATATTTCTGTCATGCCAAGGAAGGAGGGAATGGGGAGGCCTGCCAGAGTCAGCTGGGAGATAACAGTGGGAACTGCTGGTCCATCTGGTTTTCATTCTGCTAACACTCACACTGAACTGTTAGAGAAGCCAGTCCAGACCCACAAATTGAAGCACGTAGTTGCACAGACAGAGAAAGGAAGAGCAGGAGGGGGGTGGGGAAGTGGGAATAGTGAAAAAATAAAGTAGTCAAATGAAAAAAGAAGAAAGAGTAGAAAGGCTAAATTAGAGCAAAAGAGCCTAAGAGAGAGAAATTTATGCTGGACAGCTTTGTTTGCCTCCAGAGCTAAAAGCTGGGCCTTAGAGGATACAGGTCCCACCTTACTAACCTTGACATAGCTCTTGAGCAATGTCAAAACTTGAAAATATCCCTTAAACCCAGTTTTGTTTATTTATTTTTTTAATAAGAAAACTAAGCATTATTTTCAGAGAGAAGGGCAGGGAGGGAGGGAGGAAGGGAGAGAAGGAAGCATCAATGTATGGCTGCCTTTGACCTGCCTCCAGCTATGGACCTGGCTGGAGACCTGGCTTGCAACCTGGTTATGTGCCCTGATTGGGAATTGAACCAGTGACCTTTGGGTTTGCAGGCTGGCGCCTATCCACAGAGCCACCAGCCAAGGCCCAGTTTCTTTATTTTTTAAAAATAGGAACACAAGAAATAAAAAAGGAATAAACTACAAAGATGACTATGGGTTTCCTTTACAAACTTTAGATAATCTTTATATAGAAATATATAATCTGTCCAGTTTTAGAAAGATTTTTGATTTGAAAATCTTTTGAATACATATCTTAGTCTATATTTGTAACATAATTCCCATCCAGAAAACTATCATCATCATCATCATCATCAAAGGTAGACAAACAATTTTAAATTCTTGAAATGTCATCTATATTTTAGGAATGATAACAACTGAGCCAAGGTATAGCAAACAACCACAATTTCCAACAGGAACATGCAACACACACACACACACACATACATATATATACATTTTAACTGGAATATATGTAGTGCTTTAAGATTGTGGCATTAGCCAAATTTCTGAGATGGTTAGCTTTACCCTGATCAAATGAAGTTCCAACCCAGGGGTCCTACAAACTTAGACAAAGTGGGACCATATGTAACTCATTCTGTGCTGTTCAGGGCAATCAATCCAGGATGGAGATAGATGGTGAAATAACCAGCCAGGCCTAACCCTTACACACACACACAACTCTCTAGAGGAAAAAGATTTAAAATAAATTCAGAAAATGTGTTTCAAGTATGCTGAGTTCTATTGCATTTGTTTTGAATTAGAAAAAAAAAAAAACATTTTGAAATATATATTCTTGAAACTTTCATAACAAACAGGAAAAGAGCTGATTTAACCACAGAAGCATTTCACTCTATTTCAAATTATAAGATACAGTAAAACCAACACTGTTATAATATTTCTTATGTAATTTTTAAGTCCATGAAAATTATATTTTTCTTGTACATAATTTCTATTTTTAGCTTCTGTAGGGGAATGCGAACATTTATTCAAAGATTGACATAAAATGACAAAAGGAAAAAGAAAAACAATTTCTATCAGATCAGCAAGTTGTATATAATCAAAAGGACTGACTTTACCTTAATGATTCACACCACTTCTAAACAAAGTTTTCCATATGTGATAATATTTCAACTCACATGGCAAATATCCAACACATATGCACTAAAGATGGCTGACGCATGGAGGAAAGTGCGCCATATATAAATACATTACGGATACCGTTTCAATGTCAGGGTTGTCTAAGAGTGGTATGTTTTCCATTTCCTTTTTTTTTTTTTTAAGGAAAAGGAAAAGGTATGCCATAATCTGCCATGGCACTTATTTTACTTTTAGTTAGTTCAAATAATTCCAGGCATGTTTTTAAAGTTGAAAGAATAGGCATTCTACATTTTCTTTTGTTTATATAACAATCTAGAGATCATTACTGCAAAAAGAAAGAAGTTTCACTATTGGTAGATTCTCCCTCTTTTCCTATCAGAGTTCATCACATCAATTACAATAGACTATCTATGTCTCAAAGGTGTTACAGGTTGAGGAACTTCTTGGTCAATTAGTAGTTAGTCTACAAGTAATCTTACTTGAATAAGTGTTAGTTAAGAAAGCTAATGGGAAGTAATCTCAAATGGGACCAAGGTACTACTGATGAAAATGAGGAAGAACACTGGGCATAGAATTTTATTTTTATTTCTCTGGAAAACATGGCAAATACAGATCTGACAATACAGTCCCTTAGTGATTCCAATGTCTGGGTATGAGATGTTACAGAAGACTAATGAACAGTGGCCTTTCAGCCTCCATAACGCTACCATCTTATTTTCCTGGTGAGCACTACTGGCCATGTTCATTCCTGCTCAGATACATGAGAATACAAGTGAAATGCTAACACTTAAAACTTGATGAAATTATGGATGGATATTTGGCATAAAAGAATTGCTAGGTTTCAAATGCAGACTAAACAATCAGTAGTGAGGTTCCTGGACATGTTGGGCACCAACATGTGTGAGCTTCATTCTCTTGCGCCTCCTCTTCGTGATCCATTCATGGCTTTATTTCTGCTATCTTTAACCCAAGACTACACTCAATTTATATAGGGCAACTTTGTATTCCTAGGTTTTTCTGCCTTTCTTTTTCATGCTGTTATTTCCTTTATCTAACAGGACCTGCTTGTCCCATCATACACATTCTTCTCTACTGCACCATCTTAAAACTTGCCCCAGTTGCCCAAGGCATCAACCATGCCATGCTTCTTCTGATTCTCTTTTATCATTTAACACAGCCCATACATGCAACAGTTATGTACACATATGTGTATTATATACCCAAGTACCGCAATTGGTAAAAATAGTAAGAAACTTAATGGAAATTTTTATAAGTGCCTCCTTAGGCATTTGTAAAATTAAGAGGCATTTAAAAATTCAACATAATCATAAAAGAATGGCCACATTCCAACTTTTATGTATCCATTTCCTTTATCACATTCAGTTCAACAACATCAACCCTACATTCATGGCAGAAGACAATACATAACCACCAACAATGTATAAATATATGACGAGAGAGTGGAATGTAGGTCATAAGGGAGAATAACGGAGACCTTAAATTTCATTCAACTCTGCGACTAACTTATTACATGGTTTTAAGCAAGTGTGAGAATGACCTGCTGTCATCTCATGTTTATCATAGGTATTTTGTGAAGACTGTTATTTCTGAAACACAAATCTGATAGTATGCATTTCCTGATTCCTTCGCCTCACTTCTCTGCAATCTACTTTTCTTATATGTTAAATAAAGCATCTTTTAATGACCTCAAAAGTCTTTTGCGAAAGCTAATAGCCTCTGGTTTCCTTCTCCAGAAATGATCTTCTCAAACACAAAGACTACCCAGAGAACATATATCTGACAATAAAGTGACCACAAATAAAATTACTTTGAAATTGGTGATTATAACCAAAACTTTCTCTGTTCTCATAAATCACTATGTCCACCAAGTATATGCCTAGATAAATTTTTTCCCATAAACATTAAAATTAGCATGGATGCCATATTTTCAAATACATTTTCAGTCCTCATTACTAAATCTCCATCAATGATTTAGTTATAAAATAACCATACAATGTCAAATTGCCCCTATGTAGTCACCATCAAAACATTCACCTTCATTACCCAGATTCTTCGAAGAGTAACCTACACTCATTTTCTCTGCTTCCTTGTTTCCTTTTCCATCTTATACCTACTTGTAGTGGACACCTATGAGACTGCCTAGGAAGTTTTCCTTCCCATACTGAGACCTGCCACACCCTCTAACCTCATAAATATCTTGGGAGCCACCATGTATTTCATGACTTTGCACCCAAGATACCAGCAACTGGCCCAGGCACTGCACCTAGTCTAAGATGGGTAATTGTGGCCATTCACCCATACTTTTATATTCAGAATTGATTAACAAAACAACCCTACTCCAGAGGGAGAAGACTGTAATAATTATTATTCTCTTCTATGTCTAGAAAGCATGTCTTTAGTGAAAAAGAAGACAACTAACAGGCAAGGAGAAACAAAGAGAAATGGCAAGAAATTATCCTGATAAAGTCAAGTTCCTCATTTTACTGGATCCTAGGGGGAGGTTGCATTTCTAAAATTCCTACAATTTGTATCTTCTGAACAATCTACAGATCATGGTCAACCAATCCCTCTTTTACCTGAAACCTAGTTTGAGTTGACTTTTCACTTGAAGCCAAAAATAAACAGACTAAAATAACCTTGGAATATAGCATCAAGGTGTCCTAACTAACTGAAATTTTTCCCAACTGTCTATTATTAATCCAAAAATACTTATATCCTTCATCTGATATCTTTGTTGCATTTTACACTGTTCACCATGTCCTCCTCCTTAAAACATTACTGTCCCCAAGATTGCATCATTCACTCTGCCCATTTTTCCCAGGCCTTTTTGGCTTCTTAGTCTCTCTTAATGGCTGACCTTTCTTCACCTCTGTGATTACTACTATTTTTTCCCAACGCTATTTTACAGTTCCTCTTTAAACGTTCATTTTAAACATTTTCCTTAGTGATTTCATTTGTGCTGTGATAGTCACAACATGACCAATGTGGGTAACTTTAGCTACAACTCTAGCCCTTGCAGCCTTCCAAGTTCTAGATCCAAGCATCCAGATGGCAACTCATTTCAACAGCCTGAATTCAAACCCTCGTCATCCATCATTTCTCACCTGGCTTCAACAGCCCACTAAATGACTGTGTGCCCTGTGCTACTATCCAGCTCCAAGTCACAGCCAGTCATTTGATGACATTTGTCAAAGATGTGATCAGAGATCTTGCCCCTCTACTCTTAGTAATCTTCAAAGATCTATTATAATGTTAAGCATAGTGTCCAGGTGCCTTAATAGGCCATAAAAAGACTTCTATGACCCATCTGGCTGCTGCTTCAGTTCCAGAACCATATGCACCTCTCCCACTGATTCCATCACCACTGCAGAACTCCATACTGCACTGCGGTGGCTCTCCAAGTCCACCCCCCACCCCCAACCTATTCTCTCTCAAGCTTCCATTACACTTCACCTTTCTACCCAACCCTGCTGGGTTAAGTGCATCATTCCTTTACAACTCTATTCATGTGTCACTTCAGCCAGAACCCCTTTGTTGACAACCCTCCCATCATTCCCAGCTGGTCCAAACTGTCCCATATTCCCCTTAGACTGTCTAGATCCCTTTTACAGCAATGACCACACTATATTTAGAACCAAGGTCAATCCCTCTCAATAGACTGAAGTTTACTTAAAGACAATGATGGCATCTTTTGTGTTTTCACATTCCCAGCACTTTTCACAGTGCCTGACACATAGAAAGTGCTCAATAAATTCAGTATTTTAGATGAATATATATTACTATGTCATAAACCACGCCTAGAGTCACACCTTCAAGACCCTAGAACTTTCAAGAGACATGACAAATTTAACAAGATAAATTTATCTATGTATCATTTTTTCCACCATCCTAAAAGAATCCTATAAAGAATGTCTACATTCTAAAAACATTAAGTACCCGAAGATAAATCTACAAAAACACAAGTTACTGAGTTCATCTGTTTTAAAATGCCTTTCACTAATCACAATATATTTCCTAACACTTATTAGAAAAAAAAATTTTTATAAGGCAACTTACACATATATGATCTAGTCTCTAAAAGAATCATTTTTTCAATAGTATCAATGTTATCATACATATGCACATTCAAACAGAGAGAAAATACATTTTAAACCAAAAACACAATTTTGTCCACAAAGTTTTTCTCTTGCTTGCCTATAGATGAGGAGGTTATGTGTTATTTTATTTTTATAGTTTCTTGTTATTGTTCTCTTTTATGTGAATGCTCTACAATGAGCATATTTTATCTTTACAAGCAAAAACTATGCAAAAAAACTCTAAAATCAGACATTATAGGATAAAAATTCTAAAATCAGGCATTAGGCACTGTATCAAATGTTCTGAATGCCTTATTTTGTTTCAGTCTAACTGTGAAAATGCACTACTGATCTTTTCATCTTATATAAAGGAACTGAGGTATACAGAGGGGCCATGTTCAAGTGCTCAACAGCCCTGGCAACATGACTATCTAGTTGTGGCTGATGGCTACCATATCAGAAAGCTCAGTGCAGAACACTTCTGTCATCACAAAAGGACAATACCATACATGAACAATGTCCCTGAAATGCTACATTAGAAATAATGGCTCCATGGCAGGAGGCCAGGAGATGACAATGTAGCCTACAAGGGCAGGGATGAGGGGGGGAATGCGTTTGACCTCATTCTAAATACCTTTGTTTCCCATTTAGATCTTTTACTTGTTTTATAGATTGGGCTTCTAAATATAATTTCATTTAGTGGTTACAAGGTAGGAAAAGTAAAAATTACAAAACAATGATTAAGACATAAAGACCTGAGCTTTAAGGAAGCAGAAGAATAAGATATCTTCAGTCTAGGTTATTATTATAGTAAACACCTAACTATTAACAAGAACAGGGCCAAGAGCTCAGTCCTGCTTCTGAGGCTCCTAACCCCCTCCAGAGGTGGCTCCTGAAAGCCACCAATTGGGTTTCAAGAGGACTGGAGTCTAACTACAGCACTTCAACCAGCATAGTTCCATATCTACCTGCTTTATGTACTGGTGTTCTGTTTAAGAGTTCTTGTTAAAGAAAGAAACATTTGAGACCCTTGGCACAGGCAATCAGCAAATGCTCACTGAATGACTATGATAAAAATACTAAGGAAAAAGAGAATCAGACAAATACATTGAAAAGTAACTCCTGTTTGGGTAAAGAGCGGAGAAAAGCACAGGTACTACCAAGGGCTCATAAACCCTTGGGGGGTTATGGGAGTTGAACCTGCCATCTTGGTAGGTGCTTTGACCAGGAATCCAACCCCTAACCTTTCAGTGTATGGGAAACCAACTGAGCCACACCAGCCAAGACAAGACAACCTTCATGTATGCAGAAGGAAGAATCATTTGGGGGGAAAAAAGTTATTTCAAATGCTTCAAAAAAATTTAACATTTTTAAAATTAAAACAAGATACCCTTTTCCATCCAACATACTTACAGATATTTTATATAATTTTCAACTCTGAATCTCTGATGTCTAAACATGGTTCTTATACACAATAGGTCCTAAAACTTTGTTGTATTAACTAAACCAGCTTTAAAAAAAATAATTATCAAGATGTCCATTCTACCTCCACTTAATATATTTGATCATAATCATTTGATATAATGCAATCCCAACCAAAATACCAATAAAATTACCACCCATTTATAGGAACCACTTATATTTTCACATAGCACTAAAAATGTCTTCTCTGATCTTATGAAGAATTATAATAGGGGAAACAGAATCAAACCAAATATAGATGGAAAACTGCAAAGAGCATCCCATGTACAAACAAAAATGTTGCTTGCTAGAGATCTATGAGATCATTTTCAAAAACACAAACTTCTTGATACCATTTGTCAGATAAATTAATCACAGAAGCAATAAATGTATAAATACAAAGGAAGCTGTTCTAAATCAAGGTTCACCATATTATTATTAACTTGTCACTAATAATAACTCAGAATTAGGATATATCCAAAACCATCCTTATAACTTCTACTACTTCCTTAAAAAGCAAAGTGGCAGAATTTTTGGAACATGAAAAACACTACTGCAAAAATCAACTATGACTATAAATTGTCTACATTCCCAGGTGGAAGCAAGAAAAAATGTTGGGAACCCCTGGTCACACTAGTACATATTAAATTAAGTACCTTTCCCTTCTCAAAGGTAGTGCCCAGATTATCTCAAGAAAGTGACTGAAGCCTTATAAACCATTTTACATAATCTTATCTAAATCTTCTTTCTCTGAAAAACAATAACTTACTTTTATAAGCTTAGACTTGCAAGAAAACATTAGATTTTGTCCTGGTAGATGATGTTTTATGCTTACCTGGGCTGACTGTAAGTAAAATTATGAAGTCAGCAAAATGTATGTTCAGTGTGTCCCTGTTCTCCTTGGTTTATCTTCCTTCCTTCCTTCCTTCCTTCCTCCCTCTATTTCTCTCACCTCCAAGAAATTTGGAACTCTTATTCTGTCTCTTAGCTAAAGATTAAAATTTTGATACCTATCTAAGCCCAAAGTCCAAAGCCTCAGATCTGTCACAAAAGTCTAGTTCTGGACTAAAGTTGTAGTAATAATTTAAAATAATTCATATAATAATGGTGACTACACAACATACATTATTTTCCTCAGGGCTAATGAATCAGAATTATCTGAGTTCAGGGCAGGAGAAGGGTAGAGGAAATGCAGAAAGAAGCAGCACCCAATGAGTGAATGTGCCCAACCCTGAATACATTATTAGGCATTCAGTAACAGCTTCATTTCCAGGTAATAGTCTTTAACTAAAAAACATGGTTTTTCTCGGTCCTAACTTGAAGAATAATACATTATAGGTAAAATATAGAGACTTCAGGAACCAAGGAAGTTTCAGTGGGAAAAACATAGCATGAGAAACAGTTCCAGGTAGTTACCTACTTAGACATAATCAAATGCCTAGGGAATGTCTATTTATCACTATGGTAAATACTAGAAAAAATGACTTTTTCTTGTCCCCTCTAAAAATAAAAATGGTCAGCTCACTCACCTATTTTGTTTCCCAACATCAATGTCACCTCCTCAGGGCATCTAGCCTTCCCTGGCCATCCAATCTGAAGCAGGTTCTTTTGCCCATTTGTTTGTTTCCTTTACAATACTTGGAAAACTCAAAATTATTCTGCATCCTTCTCCTTGAAGTTCAGTGGACTCTCACCCCAGAGCACTGCTGCACCTCAACCCTACACAGTGTGTGGTACAGAAGTTCTCCAAAAGATCAAAATTAAGATCAAATTCTAACTTTCAACAGGTACAATGATAGATTGTGAACTGACTGTAAAACTAGTCGGGAAAGAAACAGGGAGGGAGGTGTCATGAAACTCAAAGGGAGGTTAATAACCATGAGTTTATGCAAAGATCAAGGTTAGATGTGTGGTGTAATAAAGCAAAGACGACAAACATAAACCTGAAACTGGAAAAGTTCAAGTTTGTGCTTCCTGTCACTACCTGAACCAATAAGCAGAGACAAGGATTACATCTTTATGGGTACTTTATTGAGATGGCTGGTGATCTGAGAAGATGGTGGGTTATGTATCCTCAGAAACATCTTAACATCTCATTTTAGGCCAACCATTTTATAAGGAGAAGAAAAGGTAGGTAAGTGGTTTGAAAAAAAAGATTAACTACATAAGAATTGCAGTCTGGTCACTCTTTTTCTAGTAGTTCTTTATCTGTTTATCAACAATTCTTTATCTGCATCATGGGCATTTTCTTCCTGGAATACAATGGCTCAGATACCATCTCCTGTGAAGACCCCTGAGGCACAAAGATTGAATTGCTTATTGACCTCCTGGAGTCACATAGTCTTCATTCCAGTTCCTAGGATCAGAACTTTCCATAAAAATTACTTAAGCCTATTAACCAAAGCTAAAGTCCTTTATTCCTGACTCCTCTATCAATAGGACAGAGAAATAGAAGGAGGTTTCCAGATTAACCTCCAGCCTGGTAGGACCTCAGATAACCTGAAGCAAGGAAGTCACAAAAGGAGTAACATCAGCATCAAGGTATTGTGGCAAAACCCAGGTCCCTCCCCTTGAAGCCACAAGTTGAATAGCTATAGTTCAACAAAGGGCTTCCTGCTCAACACATAAACACATCTGAGAGATCCACACATTGAAACACCTAGAAATGGGTATACTGACAAATGGGGAGGTGAAATAAGGGGCAAGGATAAAGATAGGAACCACAGACAAAGTCTGGCACTCATAGCCTCAGCAAATGTGACTGTGGTGAAGGGTCAGGGTGCAACCCCTACTGGGCATACCTGAAGGGTGGAGCCAGCAACATGCCATGAGTGAGTGGTCCACCTTGAGGCTGAGCCCAAAATCAGAGATAAAGGCACAGTGCAGAGGGTGGTGGCAATGGACCAGTTGCCATCACCATGCAGAAAAAACCACAGAGGTGGGAACCCAGCCCCCCTCACCTTCCCATGGCCCACTCAGCATTGCAACCCTCACTTGGTGGATTACAAAAGGGTAGATGCAACATTTCAGCCTAGGTGGTCTGCACTCAATGTCAATAATCCCACTGGAAGGAACCGAGCCTAAGATATGACAGCTTACCTCCCTTCACTGCACCTTCGCAGCCCTCATTGTGGAGCTGAAGGTAGCTGGATTGGTGCATAAAGAGAGGTTAAAAGCTGTGCCAGAAACACAGAGGCCAGGAGCCCTACTGTCCACCTCAACCTACCATGGGTTCAGTGCCCTAAGACCAAGGCAACCAGGTAACAGAGAGGATGCCCACCTCCTTGGGGAATGTGGGGCATTTCCCACTACTGAGGAGGTGGCAGTGCCCCACAGAGATCCTGGAAGTCCCAGCAGCACAGGTAGGAGAAAACAAAATCTTGCATCCTATCACCACTTTCAGAAAAACAAAGATAAGACCTCCACATAGCAATCTGCTTAAACAACGACAAAAAAATGAATTTCTTCAAATGCCCAGAGAAATAATCCATTACACACCATGAATAAACAATGTAACAAGAAAGTAAAATACAGAAAGGAAAAATAAACTTAGAGGCATGGAAGACTATGATTTAAATGACAGAATTCGAGATTATAGATATAAAAAAACTAAATGAGATAGAAGAAAAATCAAAAAAAAAGTTCAACAAGCTATAAAAGAAGATTAACAAACAAAAGGTGTTCCATACTAAATGACTGAAACTATTTTAAAAAGGTCCAAATTCTAAAGATGAAAACCTTAATAAATGAGATGAAGGATGAACTAGCAAGCACAGGAAATATAGCAGACCAGCTGGAGGAAAGAATTATTGATATCAAAGATAGAATCTAGAAATGACCCAGGTAGAAAGGAGAATCAAGAGTTAAAAAATAAATAAAAAAAAAAAGAAGCAAAAAGAAAAAGAAAAAGAAAAAGAAAAACCTCTATGAAAAGTATCTGACTCCATTAATTTTTAAAAAGCAACCTAAAAATAAAGGGTATACCAGATAAAGAAGAGAAGGAAAGAAAACAGAGTTTACTCAGGCAAATAAGTGATGAGAACTTCCCAAAAGTGTGGAAAGAGCTGAACCCTCAAATCCAAAGTCAATAAAACACCCAATTACCTCAGTCCAAAAAGGCCTTTTCAAGGGCACACTGTATTAAAGCTGTCAAAAATTAATTACAAAGATAGAATTCTCAAGGCATCCAGGCGGTGGGGGGTGGGGGGGATTGTGAACTAGACTGGAAAGCTCATTAAATTGTCATTAGATATTTCAGCAGAAACCCTATAATCTAGGAGAGAATGGAATCAAATATTAAAAATTTTGAAAGACAGAAATCATCAGCCAAGAATAATATATCCAGCAAAGTTATCCTTTAGATATGGAGGAGAAACAAAGGCTTTTCCAAATAAACAGAAGCTGAGGGAATTTATCACCATGAGACCTGCATATCA
Organism: Noctilio leporinus; assembly: GCA_004026585.1. Taxonomy (NCBI): domain Eukaryota; kingdom Metazoa; phylum Chordata; class Mammalia; order Chiroptera; family Noctilionidae; genus Noctilio; species Noctilio leporinus. Next base: position 219,893 of record PVIW01001323.1, on the reverse strand, counting down.
AGAAATGGTGAAAGGTGTTCTAACTGAAACAAAACCGCAAAAGGAAACACAACTGTAACATGACCAATATACAGACAGAAACAAGAAACTGCAACTTCTAATCAGACTAGAATATTAAATGCTTAAATGTAAAGGTTAAAGGACATAAAAGCATTTTAAGAGGTCCAAGATGGTGAAGGAATTAGGGAAAGGTACACTAACCTTCCAAGATGAATCTGGTATTACAACTTAATTGTGGAGAAAAGTAGTCATCAGGAATAACCAATAGAACACCAACTGGAGAGAAGTCTTATAAGCACAGACAGACAGAAGAGGCCGACTCATCACAACGTGACTGGTAGGAAGTGCAAAGACGTGAGATAGCTAGCAGGGCTCCCATGGGCAGCAGCTGAAGGGACAGAGAAACATCTCAGCAGCCAGGGGTTCCACCTGAGAAGGGTGGGATCTAAACCCCCAGCTGGGTTTCCCAGCCTATAGCAACATGGCAGATAGTAAAACAGTACCCAGCTATGAAAATCGAACAGCCACCATGGGTTTTTAATCAACCTGAGAGAGACAGCTGGAGACACAGAGTTCTTAATGGGAACATACCCAAAAATACCTTGGCACCCACTTACCCTGAGCTCCAGCAGAGGAAGAGCAGAGTGGACTGGAGATGCTTGAGTCAAGTTTGGAGTGGTAGCTTTAAGAAGAGAACTGATGGAGCAGCTTACAGGGTCCCAGTGCTGACTCATCCCCTGGCAGGCAGACCACTCCTCTCCAATAGGCATCAGCCCAAGGGGAAGCAATTGCCCCACCCAAGGAATTAATCTGCCCCACCCAGCGGTGCAAAGACCGTGGATCTCTGGTAGTCTGGAACAGGATACCTAGGCCCAGACTGTGGCACAATCTGACTTCACCAGGGCAGATCCAGTAAGTAAAAGAAGTGCACCTCTATAACACTATACCACACGTGGTGGGTAGAGTGATTCTCATTCCACCAGCTAGAGGGAAGCAACCACCAAAGAGCAACACAATAGCAACCAATACACAAGTACAACCAGACACCCCAAACAAACAGCATAAAAGGCATACCAAGAGCATCAAGTTCAGGAGAAAAGAAGACTATACCACTGAATCCCACAGATCTACCACAGAAGGTCATACCACGAAGACAGGTAGTTAAGTTAAAGCAGAAACCAACAAGAGTCACCTACAATGACGAGACAAAGAAACAACCCTTCGTGCTTGATTCAGCAGCACATAGACTAAAATTGAAACGATACAGGGAAGATTAGCATGGCCCCTGTGCAAGGACAACACACAAATTCGTGAAGTGTTCCATATTTTTATGTGACCTCAGATCAGACATGGCAACCCACTTAATTTAAACATATTTATCAGTGTAGGAAAAGAAACTAACCAGATGGGTGGGTGGGGAGGGGGACAGAGGGGGAAAAAAGGGAGATGGATATAATACAACAACAATAAAATTTAAAAAAAAAAGAAAAGAAACTAACCAGGATTCCCTCAGTAATGGTGAGTGAACAGGGAAAAGACCAGTGCCAAATCCCTGCCTCACAGAGGGGTGTGGGACATGTGGCTCAAGTCCTTCTGATCGAGGTTGCCCTCCAGAAAGGAAACAACCCTTCATTGAAAGGGAAGGAGGAATCCCTAGAAAGAGTGCAAAATTAAACAGAGGCAAGCACACTATCAGACATGCAATTCAAAATAATGATTCTAGAGAAGCTCAATGAGCTCAGTGAGCTCAAAGAAAACTACAAACAACTCCAGGGAAGCTACAAGGAACTTAATAGAAAACTACACCAGGATTAATAAGGACACATAAATTATCCATAACAACAAGGAGGAAATGAAGAATACAACTTCTAAATTGAAGAATACAGTAGAAGGAATCAAAAACGGGCTAGAGAAAGCAGAGGATCAGGTCAGCAAGCTGGAGGGCAACACAGAAAAAATTTTCCAGAGTACAACAAAATGAAAAAAAGACTGAAAAAGAATGAACAGGTTTTGAAAGAGCTGCAGGATGACATGAAACATAATAATATTCTGTATCATGGGAATTCCAGAAGGAGAAGGAGAAGAGCAAGGGATAGAAACCCTGTTTGAAAAAATAATGACAGATAATTACCCTAGCTTGTTAAGAGGAAAAAGTCACGAAAGTTCAGGAAGCACAAGAAGATACCAATAAAGATAAACCGAGGGACTCACTCTAAGACACATCATTAAAATGGCAAATTTTAAAGACAAAGAGAGAATCCTAAAAGCAACAAGAAAGAAACAACTAATAACAAACAAGAGGGCTCTGATAAGCTGATTTCTTGCAGAAACACAACAACCAGAAGGGAATGGCAAAAAAAAATACTCCAACCAATAAAAAAAACAAAGGCCCACAACCAAATCTACTCTACCCAGCAAGGCTCTGATTCAAAATGGAAGGTGAAATAAGGAGTTTCCCAAACAAAAGAAAATGCTAAATGTATACATCTCCACCAACCAGCATTGCAAGAGATGCTAAAGGTCTGCTTTAAAAAGATTAAGAATAAAGCACCAGCCGGCAAACCCAAGGGTCGCTGGTTTGATTCCCAGTCAGGGCACACATAACCAGGTTGCAAGCCAGGTCCGTAGTTGGAGTCAGGTGAAAGGCAACCATACATTGATGTCTCTCTCCTTTCCCCCCTCTCTGGAAATAATATATAGAAGTCTTTAAAATAAATAAATAAATAAGATGAAGAGCCCTGGCTGGTGGCACAATGGATATGGAACTGGCCTGCAAACCCAAAGGCCACTGGTTCGATTCCCCTGCCAGGGCACATAACCAGCCTGTAAGCCAGGTCTCCAGCCAGGTCTGTAGCTGGAGGCAGGTGAAATGCAACTATACATTGACGTCTCTCTCCTTCTCTGCCTCTCTCTAAAAATAATAAATAAAATCTTTTAAAATAAATAAATGAAGAAACAGGTGTAGGGAGGAACACAGATACAAGAGAAAAAATTACAATGAATAATTACCTATCAATAATAACCTTAAGTGTAAATGGAATAAGTGAACCAATCAAAAGACATAGGGTATCTGAATGGATAAGGAAACATGACCCAATACATGCTATCCATAAGAGACCCATCTCAGAACAAAAGATCTACAGAGATTAAAAGTAAAGGGATGGAAAAAAATGTTTCAGGCAAATGAACATAAAAAATATATAGCTGGGGTAGCAATAATTATATCAGACAAAATATATTTCAAGACAAAGGACATAAAAAGAGACAAAGAAGGCCACTTCATAATACTTAAGAGAACAATCCATCAAAAAGATATAACCCCTGTAATGATATATGCACACAGCATAGGGGCACCCAAATATATAAAGGATCAATAAATTCAGAAGCTGGTTCTTTGAGAAGATAAATAAAATCGACAAGCCTTTAACCAGACTCATCAAGAAAAAAAGAAAGAGGACCCAAATAAACAAATTGGAAATGAAGGAGGAGAAATCACAACCAATACCTCAGAAATACAAAGGACTGTAAGAAATTACTACAAACAACTATATGACAAGAAATCGTAACAACCTGGGTGAGATAGACACATTTCTAGAGACATATAATCTTCCAAAACTGAATCAAGAAGCAGCAGAAAGCCTGAATAGCTAACAACTAATGAAATTGAAGTGGTAATCAAAGAACTCCCGGCATACAAAAGCCCCAGAAGAGAGACTACACAAGTGAATTTTACCAAACATTTGGAAAAGAACTAACTTCTATCTTTTTCAACCTATTCCAAAAAATCCAAGAAGAGAAAAGACTTCCCAACTCTTTCAATGGGACCAGTATTACCGTTATCCCAAAACCAGGTCAAGAGACAACAAAGAAAAAACTACAAGCCAATATCGCTGATAAGCATAAGATAATAAAATCCCAAACAAAATATTGGCAAAATGAATCCAGCAATACATTCAATACATTAAAAAGTCCATACACCATGATCAATTGGGATTCATCCCAGAAGTTCAAGGATGGTATAACATTCACAAATCAATAAGTGTAATATGCCACATAAACAAAATGGAAGACAAAAAACATATAATCTTATCAATAGATGCTAAAAAAGCATTTGATAAAGTACTGAACTCATTTATGATACAAAAGCCACTCAACAAATCGGGAATAGAGGAAACATACCTCAACATAATAAAGGCCATGTAAAAGAAACCTGCAGCCAACATCATACTCAATGGACAAAAACTAAAAGCTTATCCACTAAGATCAGGAACAAGCATGGGAGTCCACTTTCTCCACTTCTATCCAACATTGTTATGGCCACAGCATTCAGACAAGAAAAAGAAATCAAAGGCATCCAAATTGGAAAGAAGAAACTAAAACTGTCATTAGTTGCAGATGACATGATAGTATACACAGAAAACCCTACAGACTCCACCAAAAAAAACTACTTAACCTAATAAGTAAATTTGGCAAAACAGTTGGAATCAAAGTAAATATTCAGAAACAGAATGCATTTTTGTATATGAACAATGAAACATTAGAGATAGAAACCAGAAAAAAATCCCATTTACTACAGCAACAAGAAAAATGAGGTACCTAGAAATAAACTTAACCAAGGAGGTAAAAGACCTATACTTGGAAAACTACAGAACACTGAAGAAAGAAATTAAGGAATATACAAATAAATGGAAGCATATACTATGTTCATGGATGGGAAGAATTAACATCATAAAAATGTCCATATTAGCCAAAGCAATTTATAGATTCAATGCAATCTCTATCAAAATACCAATATCATATTTCACAGATATAGAAAAAACACTTCAAAAATTTATACGGAACCAAAAATGACCCTGAATAGCCTCAGCAATCTTGAAAAAGATGAACAAAGTAAGAGGAATCACAACACCGGATATCAAACTGTATTACAAAGCCACTGTAATCAAAACAGTCTGGTACTGGCATAAGAACAGACAAACAGATCATTGGAATAGAATAGAGAGCCAAGAAATAAACCCAGGACTCTGTGGTCAATTAATATTTAACAAAGGGGGCAGGAGCATAAAATGGAGCAATAATAATCTCAACAAATGGTATTGGGAGAACTGGGCAGGGACTTGCAAAAAAATGAAACCAATTTATACCATACATTCACCAGAGTAAACTCAAAATGGATAAAACACTTAAACATAAGCCATGCCACCATAAAAGTCCTAGAGGAAAACATAGGTGCAAAACTGCAGATATCCCATGCAGCAATCTTTTCACCAAAACGTATATCTCCTAGGGCAAGCAAAATAAAGGAACAAATAAACAAATGACACTACATCAAACTAAAAAAGTTTCTGCTCAGCTAAAGAAAAGATCAGCAAAATGAAAAAGGAACCAACCATATGGGAGAACATATTTGCCAATGATATCTCCGGTAAGGGTTTGATATCCAAAATATATAAAGAACTTATATGACTCAACACCAGGGAGACAGACAGCCCAATTAAAAAATGGGCAAAGGACCTGAATAGACACCTGAGGACATACAAAGGGCCCATAGGCATATGACAGAATGCTCACCATCATTAGCCATCAGAGAGATGCAAATTAAAACCACAATGAAATCCCACCTCACACCTGTCAGAATGGCCATCGTTAACAAATCAACATACAAGTGCTGGGGAGGATGTGGGGAAAAGGGAACTTTGGTGCACCGCCAGTGAGAATGCAGACTGGTGAAGCCACTATGGAAAACAGAATGGAATTTCCTCAAAAAACTAAAAATGGAACTGCCTTTTGATCCAGTGATTCCACTGCTAGGTTTATAACTGAAGAATCCTGAAACACCAATTCAGAAGAACCTATGCATCTCTATGTTCATAGCAGCACTATTTACAATAGCCAAGTGCTAGAAACAGCCTAAGTGGATTAATGTGTCAAAAAACAGTGGTACATTTACACAATGGAGTACTACGCAGCAGAAAGAAGGAACTCCTACCATTTGCAAGAGCATGGATGGAACTGGAGAGTATCATACTTAGTGAAATAAGCCAGACAGCAAAAGACAATTACCATATAGTACCACCTTCTACAGGAAACTAATGAACAAAACAAATAAGCAAAATAGAACCAGAGGCATGGAAATGAGAAGTAGACTGACAGTGACCAGAGGGGATGGTGGAGGGAAAGAAGGGCATAAAGGAGGGAAAGGGTTTAGTCAAGGAACTAGTATAAATGACCCATGGACATGGACACGGACAACAGGGCAGGGATTGGCTGTGGGAGTGCAGATGGGTGGGCAGAGCAGGGGAGAGCAATGGGGGAAAATGGGACAACTGCAATAAAGCAATTTTTGAAAAGGAAAAAAAAAAGGTATTTCAAAAAAAGACAATAACTGCTGCAATTTGGAAATGAACTCACAGAAAAAGAAGAAATACTTTGTGACAACAAAAACTTTAAAAGGGGAGGGACAAAAGGACTTAAATTATACAGGTGGAAATAAGAGGCAATCAAAAGCAAAAGGACTCCTGTACATACAAAACATTTTTTGCATAAACCTAATAGTAACCAGGAAACAAAAATCTAGAATTGAGACACATAAAATAAGTAAGAAGGGAAACAAAGGGGAAAACATCACAGAATACCACCAAATTAAAATAGCACATAGAAACACAAGGCAAAGAAACAATGGAAACACAGAGCTAACAGAAAATAAAAGATCAAATGGCTGTAGGAAGTCCTTATAATATGAATAATAACCCTAAATGTAAATGGACTGAACTAACCAATTAAAAGGCACTGATAGTAGGATGGATTAAAAAACAAAACCCAAATATTTGCTGCCTTCAGGAGACCCATCTCAGCTTCAAAGACAAACACAGACTCATATTGAAGGGGTGCAAGATGATACTTCAAGCAAATGGTATCCAGAGAAAAGCAGGTGTAGCTACTCTTATATGAAACAAAATAGATTTCAAGATAATAAAAGGTAATGAGACAAAGATGAACATTATCATTTATAATGATGAAGGGGACAATACATCAAGAAGAAATAATGAATGTATATGCACCCAAACTAGGAGCACCAAATTATATAAAGCTATTAATAAAAGAACTAAAGAAAAAACTGACAAAAGTACAATTATACTAGAGAACTTATGTATCCCATTGACAGCAATGGGTAGATCATCCAAACAGAAAATCAATAAGAAAATATGGGTCCACATAAGTCCAAGTGGACATAATCAATATATACAGAGCTTTTCAGTTCCCTAACAATGGAATATACATTATCCATAAGAATGATACACATGGATCATTCTCATGGATAGACCATATTATGTTGGAGCACAAAACTAATCTCAAAAAATTTTAAAACATTCAAATCATACCAAGCATACTATCTGATGACAACACTTTGAAAGTGAAAATTAACTGCATAAAGAAGCTGATAAAACTACAAATATGCGGAGTTTAAACAACACGTTACTGAATAATGACTAGGTCAAGGAAGAAATAAAAGAAGCTATCAAAAGATACATAGAGAAGAGAGAATGACAATTAAGCATATCGAAAAATTTTGGATGCAGCAAAGGTGGTAATAATAGAGAAGTTTATAGCATTACAAGCCCACCTCAATAAAACAAGGAAAATCTCTCATAAATAACATTTCACCTAGGAAGTACTAGAAAAAGAACAACAAATAAAGCCCAAAGTCAGTAAAGGGAAGGAAATAATAAAAATTAGAGCAGAATTAAACAGAATAGAGAACAGGAAAATAATAGAAAAAAATTAATGCAACAAACAGCTGGTTCTTTGAAAAGATAATAAAATTTATAAACCTCCAACTGCTCACTAAAGAAAAATAAACAAAATCAGAAATTTAAGAGAAGTTACATCAGGCACCACAGGAATATAAAAAACTATACAAGAATACTATGTAAGGCTATACCAAAATTGAAAACTTAAAAAGAAATGGATAAGTTCTTAGAAATATATAACCTGTCTACACTTAATCAAGAATGAAAAATATAAATAGACTGATCAACAGTTAAGGGATTAAAACAGTCATCAAAAACCTCCCAAGGAAATACGAGTACAGGACCAGATAGCTACAATGGTGAGTTTTACTATTCAAAGATTTAATGCTTATCCTTCTCAAGCGCTTTTCCAAAATATTAAAGAAAAACATTTTGCAAAGCCAACATCATCCTGATACTGAAACTGAATGAGGACAACACACCCACACATACAATTACAGACCACTATCTCTGATGAATACAGATGAAAAAATCCTCAAGAACATACTAGCAAGTCAAATGCAATACATTAAAAAGATAATACATCACAATCCAGTGGGGTGTATTCCAAGTGACAGAGCAGTTCAATATATGCAAATCAATGTGTTACACCACATTAACAATATAAAGATGAAGAAAAAGCATATGGCAAAATACAATGCCCATTTATGATTAAACAATCAATACAACAGCTATAGAATAACTGTTGTATTCTATAAGTACCTCAACTTAATAAAGGTCATACATGACAAACCCTCAGCTGATATCATATTCAATAGCGAAAAACTGGAAGCTTTTCCTCAAATGTAAAGAATACAACAAGCATGTTCACTCTCACCTGTTTTTTAATATAGTACTGGAGGTCTTAGCTAGATCAGTCAAGCACGAGAAATAAAAATGCATCTAAATTGAGAATAAAGAAGTAAACTTGGTGGCACAGTGGATAAGGCACCAGCCTACGAACCCAAAGGTCGCTGGTTTGATTCCCAGCCAGGGCACATAACCAGGTTGCAAGCCAAGTCTCTAGCCAGGTCCATAGCTGGAGGCAAGTGAAAGGCAACCATACATTGATGTTTCTTACCCTCTCTGCCGCTCACCCTTCCCCTCTCTCTAAAAATAATAAATAAAAATCTTATTTAAAAAAAAAACAGAATAAGTAAAATTGTCACTTTTGGAAGACACCATGACTTTATTTAAAAAACAACAACAACAAAACTTAAGAACCATGGATATGAACAAGTAGGATTGACTTTGTGGGGGAGTGGTTGGGTGGGGAAGGGGACAGAGGGGAGTAAAAAGGGGATGGATGTAATACAACAACAATAACATTAAATTTAAAAAAAAAAAAAAAACTCTAAAGACTCCACAAAAAAAACTTTTGAAATAAACAAATACAGTGAAGTTTCCAGATACAAAAGTCAATGTGCAAAAATCCATTGCATTCCTATATACTAACAATGAAATATCACAATAAGAAAAAGATAAAACAATCCCATTTGCAACTACAACAACAACAAAATATACCAGGTATATACAATAAAAGAAGTAAAGGACTTATATACTAAAAACAACAAAAAACTGTTGAAAAAGTTAAAGAAGAAACAAAGAAAAGAAATGGAAAAAAATTCCATGTTCACAGCATGGAAAAAACCAAGATATTTAAAGTGGCCTAATATTACCGAAAACAATGTAAAGATTTAATGCAATCCCCATCAAAATTCCAATGTCATTTTGTAAAAAAAATGAAACAGAAAAAATCATCAGGTTTGTCTGGAACCACAAAATACCCAGGAAAAGGAACGAAGCCTGATTATTATACTACCTGACTTCAAATTATTCTACAAAGAGATAATAACCAAAACAGCATGGTACTGGCAAATAAAAACAGAAACACACAACAATGGAACAGAATTGAAAGCCCAGAAATAAAACCACATGGTCAACAATTTTCACAAAGGAGTCAAAAACATAGAATGAAAAAAGGAAAATTTCTTCAATAAATGATGTCCAGAGAATTAACAAACTACATGGAAAACAATAACTAGATTGCTATTTGACACCATACACAAATTCAAAATGGAATAAAGACAAATACAAGACCTGAAACAATAAGGTTCATAAAGGAAAACACAGGTACTAAACTTATGGACCTTAGCCCCAGAGAGGCTTTTGTCAACTTTAAGTGAAAAGCATGAGAAGAAAAAACAAAAATGAATAAATGGAACTATATCAAACTAAAGAGCTTTTGCACAGGAAAAAAAAAAAAAAATACATTGCACAAAAAAAACAACCAGCCAAATCGGAGAAAATACTTGAAAATAATATATTTGATAAGGGGCTAATATCTAAAATATATAAAGAATTTATACAACACCAAAAAGCAAACAATCCTATTTAAAAATGGGCAGAAAAGATGAATAAATACTTTTCCAAGGAACAAGAAGACATTAAATGGCCACCATATATGTATGCTCAACAAGCCTGAAGTAAAATAAAAATCAAAACCACAATAAGATGCCACCTTGCACCTGTTGGAATGTAGAAAAAAGAACAGTGCTGGTGAGAATTTAATTTGGCATAGGTACTATGGAAAAAAAAAAAAAAAAAAAACCAGTATGGATGTTCCTAAAGAATTAAGAATAAAGCTATGTATGATGCAGCAAATTCTCTTCTACTTGTCTATCCCCAACATTTGAAAACATTTATTCATAATAATGGATGTACTCCTGCGCACATTGCAGCATCACTCATGGTATCCAAGACATGGAAGCAACCCATGTGTCCTCAGATGGATGGCTGGATAAAGAAGATGTGGCATATATGAGGTCTATTGGGGAAAAGTCCAGCCATTGTTAATATAATGAGAATGGTTTGCTCAACATCGATGTAATCTGGCAGCTAAGAAAAGTGGACTGGAACACACATGCATGAACAATGATGACTTCACTGTACTGGTCAACGGGAGTGGTAGACACTGGTTGAGTGAGCATTAATGTATTGTGTGGCCATCACATTCAAAATGACTGAGAAAGAAGAGCAATGAATCTGCACCAAATTTTGCAATAAGCTTGAACATTTCTCCATGGAAACTACTCAGATGATTCAGAAGGTCACACCTATGGGCAACTGGTGATTGGCAGCTTCATCATAACAACGTGCTTGCTTACATATCACGTCTCGTGCAGAGTTTTGGTGAAACATCAAATCACCCAGGTGACTCTGCCTCCCTACAGCCCAGATTTGGCACCCTGCCTGCAACTTCTGAGTTTTCCCAAAACTAAAATACCTTTGAAAGGGAAGAGATTTCAGACCATTGATGAGATTCAGGAAAATATGATGGGGTAGCTAATAGTAATTGGGAGAACAGAATGAGGTCCCAAGATACCTATATTGAAAGGAACTAAGATGTCAGTCCCTGAGGTAGCCTATGTACAATGTTTTTTGTTTTTTGTATCTTCTTCGATAAATGTCTCTATTTTTCATTTTACATGGCTGGATACCTTCTGGGCAGACCTGACATATACACAACGGAATATTCAGCCTTAAGAAAGAATAAAATACTGTTACTTGAGACAACATGGGTGGATCTTGAGAACATCATGCTAAGCAAAAATAAATCAGAAGGAAAAGGACAAAACCCGTATATTTTCAGTCATATGCTGGATGTGAAACAGAAAGCAACAAATGAATAAACACATGGACACAAACAGGAGGAAGTTTACCAGAGGGCAATGTGAGGGGTATAAAGAGGGTACAGAGGGTCAAATACAGGGTCACAGAGGGAGACCAGACTTTGGGTGGTGAGCACATGATGCAACACAGTGATGAGGTATTACAGAATTATGAGGGAAGACCCTCCCCGCCCCCCAAAAATGGAATTACCTTCTGGAGGGCAGACCCCTTGTAGTACAGGTTTCCCTTGTTAGGTGGGTGTTTCAGGAACCCATCTGTATCAGTGCACCAGCTGATTGTTGTGAGAGGCTGCGTTCAGCTTCAGTAAAAAAATTGTTTAACTCTTTCAAGGCATTTGCACATTTCATGATGGGTGATTTATGAGTGCACCTGCCCGCACCACACTTCGTGTTCACCAGTTATTGACCAAAAGTGATATGACTTCTATGCCTCACCCTCCCTGTTCACCCTTTCTTGCCCTGAGCAACATTTTGTTGTGTTTGTTTCCCCAGATGGGAATAAAAAGTCCTTAAAGGGAAACATTTTACCAATGTGAAAGGTAAAACAAAAAATGGCAGAAGCACTAGAGACATCAAAATCAATGAGTTCAAAAACTCTTCTGAGCAGTGGGAAAAAACGTCTCTCTAGGTGTATTGCATTAAATGGAAGAGTACTTCGAAGGTGACTGAAGTTTAAACATGTAAGAACAAATACACAAATTTTTATAAATAAATTCCAGTTTTTGGGGTCTCCCCTTGCATACATTTGAAATGTATATAATGATATTAATCAATGTTACCCAATACTTTTATTTTAAAGTTGGCTAGTAAAAAAATAAGGTATGTCAATCTTAGCAATTAACATTGCTTGACTTACCTCAGTCCTCCAGCCAAATTCTAACAAACTTACACCCTACTTAAGAGAGCAAAGTGAGCCCAGCAGGCATAAACCTCTGAAAACTCCGCCTTCAGAGTTCTTGCTTCACTGTGCCCAACTACTGAGTTTCAGAAAAGGCAACTTCCAGGTCTAGGGGCTTCATTCCACCCTCTCATCTTCAGCCTGTCTGGCTCTACTTGCTCTTCCTAGAACTTAGACACCTTCAAGGCTTTCCACCAAGAACAAGTCTCCCATCCATGTAGAAAGCCTGCCGCTCTTTCACCGCCAAGCTTCTGAAAAGTAGACCCCCTCCATGGCTCCTTCTACCTCTTCCCTTCCATCCTCTCTGCACCTCACCACAACAAGCTCCAACACAGGTGACTGGCAACTGCCTTCCCTCCTGGTGGCCAAATTCGAAAAGCATTGCGATCCCTCCTAATTACTGGCTCCTCTGCAGCATTTGACACAGTAGATCACTTCTTGGTGAAACTCCTTGCTTCCTAATTTTAATAACACCAGACCCTTTCAGGCACCTTGGTAATTCCCCCCACCCCCACCACCTCCATTCATTTTAAGACCTACCTCCCTTTATACCATCTATTTTCCTTCTGAGTGAGTCATATAAGTTCCACCTATGACCGTGACTTAGAACCAAGATTTCCAGTGTACACATTTCTACCCAGCAAACCTGTGATACAGCTCCCTGTGGAATATCTTGGCAGTCATACAGCAGGCAGACCTGAAAGTTAATGTTTCAAAGTGAACCGTTGCCTTTTCTTGATGCATTGCTCCCTATTCTGGTTGATGGCAACTGTTGCCCATGTTAGAAATCACAATTATCCTACACACCGCTGCTCCCCTTCCTTGGCTCCATATCCAAGCCCGTCCGTCACTAGCACCCTTCAGCCCTTTTTAGTTAGTTACTTCTAGAGCCTGCTTATCCCGCTCTCTTCCTCACTAACATGGCAGCTTAGCATCATCCTATCTTACCAGGCAGGCTGCAAATTTCAGCTTCTTCAATTGACCCTCCATGTTCATACCCAACAATTTGATTCCCCTACTTAAACGTATCCAGAGGCAGGTGAAAGGCAACCATACATTGATGTCTCTCTCCCTCCCCCTCTCTCTAAAAATAATAGATAAAAATCTTAAAAAAAAAAAAGTATCCAGGGGTTTCCCTTTCTGCCCTTCCCACTCCCGAGACAGATGTCTATTTCTGTTACTTTCTCCCACTGTAAGCGCCAGCAATGGGGCTGCATGTCAAAGTCTTCTTGCTTTAAGTATAGAGTTTTTCTCTGTATTCAAAATGTCCTCTGACTATAACTAGCTATGATTCTTCAAGACACAGAACAAATGCCACCTCTTCCATAAAGTCTTCCCTAATCACCCTACTCCACATTCAATTGGAGAGTTGATCACTTCCTTATTTAGGCTCTACTTTGCATATATCTATTTAAGAACTTAGCATCATCTGTCATAATCCATGTGTTAGCAGGCATGTGTCCATGTACACATACACATAGATACATATATTTGTTAAAAGGCTAGGCTTATGTCCTATTGATTATCCAACCCCTGGATTCTGAATAGTGCTTACTTAGTACATAGCTGGTTCTGACTAAGTATTTACTAGAAAACAGCTATGAGTCAAAAACACTAGGATTTAGGACCAAAAGTAAAGTTATGAAGTTAGACAAAGGAAAACAAAGAAGGCAAGAAAGAAAACAGCATTGCTATATTAGACCCTGCCCTAAACCAACTGGGAGCTAGGGGGCTGGCTCTACAGTATTCCCAAAGCCCTCTGTTCCTGCTTCTCTCCCTTATCACAACACAATATTCATCTTACTGTAAATATCTTTGTGTGTGTGGCTTCCTTGCTAGGGAGAAATGCCACTACTGTTACTAATATTGTTAAAATATCTTAATAGCAGTTACAGTTATTGAGTATTTACAAAGTACCAGGTACCTTGCTAAATGCTTTATATATTTTAACTCATTTAATTTATACAAGCCAATGCAATGGATATTATTAATACTATCATTTCATAGGTGCAAAACAAAAAAAACAAAAAAAAAAAAACAAAAAAAAACCCTGAGCCTTAAAAATATTAAGCAACGTGCACAGCTAATGAACAAGATTAAAAGCCCAGGAATGTGATTTTAGGGACCCTGCTCCTGATTTAACTATTATACTATACTACTAATAACTCCCCAGAATAACCCACCACCAAATATATAAATAAAGGCCACAGGGGACCTAGGAAGGCATGAGCTATGTTTGGCTTATTCAATAGCTGGCATGTCGTAAATACTCAGTAAATATTTGCCAGCTGACTGGCTGGCTGAATGAAAGACTGTTTAATTTGGGCCCAAAGCTTTTCTTTTTCTCTACAAAATGAAGGAGTGGTTGGTTGTAACTGATGTGATAGATACAAACTCTTTTCTTAAATATTGTTACATACATGGGGTACATAGGTTCAAGGTCATGACTAGCTATGCATCTGCAGTGTTTTTATTTTATATTTCAGCACATATTAGCAATGAACAGATACAACCAACACTGTAATTTTTCTGACCATGACTTCTGCTGGGTTAAGATTTCTTCCAATAGTGAAAATTCAATGGTTTTATTATATAAAAGGTTACATGCCTGCTACCTTTGATACGATGATATTTGGAAGACTACAGACAGGAACCTAAAAATGTGGGCTGGAAACCAGAAGACGCTCAATGACACCCTAGATCCACCTCCTAACCTGGGCAAATTTCTTGGATCTCTGAACCTTCATTTCTTCACCTTAAAATATGGCTGTTCCAGCAACAGTAGAGGATTTTTTGAGGATTAAGAGGGGAAATATGAATGTGAGACACAAGGGCTAGAACATAACCAAGCACTAATAATGGCAGCTATTACAGAGTAAGAGCCTTTCTCTGGTCCACTCACATACAAGGAAAAGTAAGCTTCTGCTCACGAAACAAACGCCTTTCTCATAGAAGGGCTCTGCCCCGTTTCATTAGTTTACTGCCCTGAGCTCTCTCGGAGTCTGCATGTAAGCTAGAAAGAAAACACTGAGCAAATGAGTATACTTTCATTCAAAATAGAGGGTTCTTTCTTATTCCTTTTCCCTTGTGTACCCACTTGTTCATATCTAGAGAATTCACTTAGATTGCAATCTCTTCCATTTTCACTTCTCTCTCACAAAAAACAAACAAACTATATATTTATACACACACACACACACACACACATATATATATATATACATACATATATATTATGTAAGTATGGGTTAGGATCAAGAAAAAAAAGAACCTTCCTGAGGAATGTTAATCTATACAAATGTCTCCAGTATCTTTGGTAGCCTACCTGATTATAGAGCATCCTGCTTCCTGGCCACTCCAAAAAAAGACAGGTTTCCATCCAAGTTAATTTTATTCAATTAAAAAATTATTTTGAGAAAACTGATATCCATTATCTAAGAGTAACTAAAATATCCTCAAATGTCCTTATTTGTGAAATCCGTTCCCCAAAAGAAACATCTAGTTCTTTTTCTTCTTTGAGCTCCAGTATTACCAATCAAGAAAAATCAACTGAAAAAAAGAGAAAACCTAGGTTCCTGCAGGCTTTCATAAAACTGTAAGAAACATTAAAAACCTCTATAATTCATTGTTATTTTATTAAATTTAGTAAGTATACAGAGATAAAACTTTAAAATAAAATAAAACTAGCATGACTAATCTGGGTTTTTTTTAAAAGTAACAGATATAAAATGTTATATACTACTGATGACATATATAACACTTATCAGTGGTATTTTCCTTAGAATTTTGGGAAGACAGTATTGAAAATCACAATAACTTAAGCTCAATTTATTCCAAAATTTCTAAATTATTTATTAGGTAGTGATTATTTGTTTTACGCAACTGCCAATTGTTACTATCCATAATAATAGGAGTCAGGAATGGCATCAATAAATCAAACCTCAGACAAAGCTCATAGTAAATAATGCACCTTCTCTGCCTGCTCTCAAAAAGTCCTCATTAACTAATTTTAATTTTGTTTTATCATTGCTCTTGCTCATTCTCTTGTGCAGAAATTAATTAGCAGTAATATGGGCAAAAGAGAGGCAGCAGGAGAGAAAAGGTCAAAATCAATTCACTCTGAATAAGCAGGCTGAAGTGACAGCTGGCTGTATTCACATCTTGTGAACAAGGAAACTGACGTGACTTCTGCAAGGTCTCACAGAAAGCCAGGTGTGAAGTCCACGTCAGGCTGGAAACAGCATCTGTAGGAAAAATGGCTAACAAGGACCAAAAAGGCAAAAGTCTGCTGTGTCCTAATCTGTCATTTCAAAAGTTGATAAAGTGAGTACTTAAAGTAAGCTGAGTAACCAGGAAACTCATGTTCCACGGAAGGATCTCTTTCTATTTCAAATATCCATGCCTGAAACATATAAAAACAGGCTTTGGATAAACCTACTGAGTTTTAGATAAAATAAATATTATTATTACAATCATTATCATCACTTCTACTACTTCACCAACCATTTATTGAAGGCCAATATGTGCCAAAACACTTTTCATAATTTCACTTAATACTCAGGAGAACCAGATAAGCAAAGTGAGGCACATAAAGCAAGTTTTAAAAAAAAGAGGACAAATGAGGATTTTGTTTAACTGAAAAGCCCAGAATTTTAAGATCTTTATTATCTTACAAAGCACATTGGTTAAATCAAGCATACTCTGAAGTCGACTAATTTCACAGTGAGGGAGCTCTATGTAAGATACACCACAGTAAGTGGCCGTGAAATGTAGTGCCTAGATATGGTACTCAGAAAGGAAAGGAGAAAGTATTCAAAATTATGAGGTGTGAACATACCTCTGATAACTCAAAGAAATATAAACACCATTTCAAAAATATGGAAAACACCTAAGTGGTAATTTCAAAATGGGAATTTATGCATGATCACAACAAACCATAATTTAAGTGCAATGAAATGTCAAAGCTTTGACAAAACAATCTAGTATTTTTCCATTTACCATTTTCTCAAAATTATCTAACCACTGAAGTAATATGTACTTGGATCTTTTCACTACAATTTCTATCTCAAGGCTTAGATCCTCACCCCAACTACCATCTCACAATTCCAACTGTCTGCAGAATGGCTGCTATTATTCCATGAGTCTGCACCTCAACAATTCAGTGAGATTATCCTTTCTACAAAACCACTTCTTCCTCCAAGCTTCCTCATTTCTGCTGAGGCACTACCATCCTGCCAGTCACCCAGGCTCAAAAGGTCAGCAGCACCCTTGATTCCTCCCTTCTCCCAAATAGCATGTATTCAATGACCTGCTATCTCATCGACTGCAACTCCCCAGAGCTGATCAATTCTTCTCATGTTGAACTGGGTCTTCCCTGCCTCTTGGAATTCATTCCAAATGAGTCTCCACTTGCCTGCCTCTCAATCTCCATGGCAACCATTAACTTTATATCCCCTGCCAGACCTCCGGTACCTCCAGTGCTAGAACTAGGTCCTTGGCTCTCTGAAACCCCCACTGTGCTTTGCACAGTCCTTCCGAGAGTCAGTACCTAAATATGTTTATATTAAAATAAGTCCTGTCTACTGTGCAGCCACTGAAATTCAGTTATACTTTGTGTCCATCATGCCCATGAAATCACTGGGACTGTTCCTGTGATGTGGGGTGGCAACCCCAGGGAGGCCAGGAATCTTAAGTGAGTCTCAGGAAATTGTTCCCATAATTAAACTGACATGGCTGGGCTACACAGGGAAGTTTACACCTCAGCAGCGTTCTCCCAGAGGACACAAATATTTCATCAATGCCTTATTCCCATCCACGAATCATTTCAGACCGTCTTTGCCTTGAAAGAAGCAAGAGGTGATTGGCACGGCATAGTCGCTTCTCATATGCTAATAAATATTACAGTGACCGGTACCGGCTTAACATTGAAAGGGTACTTGGGAAGCTAACATGACAGGCCTTAACACGTATCCTTCTTACAAAGAGATATGTGGCAGGGATGTTCTAAATCATAGCTTATACTAAGAGTTGCAAATAATGCCCCAAACAAATGAGTTAAAGAGTTTTATTACTACCTAGTTTGACTATCAACTGACCTTTGGCAAATGCCTGTTCCTTAGCATGTCACACCTCAAAAGGATTTTAAAAACACTAGAGAAAAGCAGCTGGGACCCTAAGAAGACTAAACATTCAGGCTGACCCGTGCTACATACAGTAATAACCAAGAAACACAAACTGGACTGAATACCAATGCCAATAAAATAATTCCTGTATAATGCAGTGAATAATAAACAAAAGGAGTATTCATGAGGTACAAGGAGGGCTTCAGATTGAGACATTGCTTATATGCCTGATATCAGGGCATCATGCAGGGAAGAAGAATACATCCACCCAAGGTGCTGGGCAGGGTTTATCTGGGACGAGCATTGAATCTCTTAGGTAGGAAGGTCCTTAGAATGACCTAAATTTTTCCCCTGATCAACCCCTCACAATCCTTGTCACCTCTGAGTCTTCCCTCCAAGTGTACTCCCATCCGCGCCAGGTCTGACAGAGCCACGCCAGACCACTTCCTATTCATGAAATAATCCAGGCCCCACTCCCACCTTGAGGTGCCCCTGCCTTCATGTTCTCACAGCCCCTTCACTCACCTCCCTCAAATCTCTGCTCCCAAGTCCCTTAGCCAAGAGGCCCATCCAACCGCCCAAAATAAAACTGTAACCTGATCCTTTGCCCCAACAGCCCTAAGGGTCCTCCTTATGCTGTTCAGTTTTTTCATAATTATCATTTTCTAACATACCACAGATTTCACTTTTATTTTAGGTTTATTGTCTGCTCCCCACCCCCATGCCCATGTACACTAGAAGGTAAATACTATCAGGGCAAGGAATGGTACCTGCTTTTTTCACTGACTCATCCCCAGCAGCTAAAAATAAGGTGTGCATACTAAGAGCTCAATCAATACTTGCTTCATAACTGATTCAATGAATGCAAGAATCACCCGGCTGTCCTAATTGAGTTACAGGGTATTTTTCTGAAACATTCTTTGCCCGTATTATGTGTAAAACACCCATGCTGCTAGGCACTATGGATTAAAAAGGAATGAGAGTCCAGTGTCCTTGACCTCAATTTGTGTCAGAATTGCCTCACAGGTTATATCAGGGCAAAGGATGCCACACCCACTTAATCTGTTCACCCATTTCCGCCAACATCTGCTGCACACCTGCTTAAACACAGAAGTTTACAATGGAAAGGAAACATTTGGTTAAGGAAGGATCCAAGCCCTGAGCAACTAAGCTGTCCTCTTAGTTTTCCCACATAATTTTTTAAAGACTTTTTTTTGCTTAAATGATCAAGGACCAAAGTGAGAGTGTAACCTGTACACTTTCAACATGTGCTAAGTTACAAAAATGTTTCCAAATGTTTAGCTCACCCAATGAACTAATCCAACTGATACATTTTCAATAAACAATTAACTTTAAATGTAACCATTTACAGTTAATATTGATTGCTTAAATGAGCATTCAATATAGACTTTCAGACCTTTAAGGGCTCCTGGTTTTGTCACAATTTATGAGGTGACAGTGAATGCCATCTAGGCCCTGTTTCCCCTTCCGTCTTAAATTGGGGGCGAAGTTTATGACAGATCGTTATTAAGACCGTGTGCTGCGCAGTATGACTGAAGCTTGCTATGGATTTCAATTCCTAGAAGTATTATAATCTCTACTGTAAAACATGTTGCGGAAGGAAGGCAGGAGGAAAGAAGGAAAGAGACAAAACAGACCAAACAAACCACACATTTGATGCCAGCCTGGTCTTTTGAAGGTGAGATACTCATTTTATGTAAGAGGACTATTCAGTGTATCTTTCCATTTGTTTTAAGTAAGCAAGTTTAGAGGAGGTACAGACAACTGTTTGCACTACTGAAAGACAAAAATCCATGAGAACCTTGGTCAAAAATAAAGCCCACACTTGGGCTTGAAAAAAGTAACTGAAAATGAAAATTAATCACAAACTGGATTTCATCCAAGATGTTATCCTCCTGTTCAATAGGCAAGAGAGGAGAAATTTGGTCCTACAACTTGCAGTATTAAACCATGTAATATACACCAGTTAAAATGAGGAGGCCTGGTACCCAGGTCAGACATGGCACTGTACCACACAGTTTCCACATGTCCTGCTACACCCAGAACAGATGAACGAGTGTTCCCATCTCATTTGATCAGCCTGGCTTTGTTTCTCTCCTCTCTTTCTAGAGGAAAACAAATATGAGTATAATGTAAATATCTGTATTCAAGGTGTCTCTTGACATGCTTTGGGTTAGAGCACAAATGCACATAGGGTGCCAACCCGACAATATGTGGGATGGCCCAGAAAGTCTCAGTAAGGTTATTTCTCAGTGAGGAACCATCCATTCTGACTTCCCCTGAAGCCTTGAAAACCCATCACTTCTGAAAGATGCCATTGTTAAGAATCCCACTGGTGCTTAACTAAGGAAAAAGATCAATCTTAAGAGCCAGCAGCCACTGCCTTATTCTAAACTATGGTTCTCCCCTTTCAAATATCTACAGCTCTTGTACTTCCCTTCTCTCAGTCTTCCGTCCTAGCCAGAAACAGCAGCAATAAATGTGACTGCTCTCACACAACGTGCAGATGTTAACAGCTCTGTACATCAAAAACATTTCAAGAATCTTGTAAGTGCTGACAAAACTTGCCTGAATTACCCACACAAATTCCTCCTTCATATGCCTTCAGCATAATTTGTTTTTCTGAGTGTCTGAGGGAAAACTCAAAAAAAATAATAATAATAATCCACCAATTGAAGAGGGGAGAACTGCCAGCCAAAAATAAATACACAATTGAAAAGTGGGGAACTAGTTTCAAGAAAAACTCAACTCTTCCATTTTTCAGTAAAGGTACATCTAAGACAACAGTAACAAAACTCTCCTTCAATATCCAACTACCAGCAACACCTGCCCCTGTTCACCATCCCACAAATCTTCCACAGAAAGTCTGGCAGGTTAAACACTGCCTCACAGACCAAATGAAAAGTATCTGAAGGATTGTTTCTTGCAAAAGCAAAGGAGCACCTTATTTTCCCATTTCAGTGCATTAAAAATTCTTTGCAAAAGGCATCTAATAACTATGCAACTGATTAATAAACATAGTTACTGTTTGATGAATTAAGATGTTTTTCATAACATCCTTCATTTAACCACAATGTTCACTCCAATTCAGAAGGCAACTTGGTTTCCTCATATTAAAACCTTCATCCTCCGGAAATCTCAAACACACACACACACACACACACACAGAGTCATGCACTGCCTCACAACATCATTTTGGTAAAAGATAAACCACATATCCAAAGTAGCCCCATAAGATTATAAAGGAGCTAATAAGTTCCTGTCACCTATGACAACATCAAGTTGCAACACTGCACGTGACATACGTCTAGGGACACTGATGTAAACAAACCCATTGTACTGCTGCTCCTATAAAAACATAGGACAAATAATTATGTAGTACAATACATAATACTCGATAAAGATAATAAGTGATTATGTTCCTGGCTTATGTATTTATTCTATTATACCTTTTATCACTACTTTAGAATATATTCTACCAATAAAAAAATAGTTTGCTATAAAACAGTATGTCAAACATCTTGAGTTTACCACATCTCTTAATTGCATCGTTTTCTCTTGTGCTTGATTCAATCTCTTGTTCTGTAAAGTAACATGTGCTGCACAGGCTTGTAGTGCAGGACCAACAGCCTATGCCTGGGTGTGCAGCGGGCTGAACCATCCTGGTCTGTGTCAGTGTGCTCCGGCACTGTCCCCAGGACAACAAAGTCACGTAATGTTGCATTTCTCAGAACATATCCCCACTGTTTGTTAAGCAGCACATGACTACATGTATGTACGTATGTGTGTATGAATACATACATAAAGTAAATTTTAGTATTTTACTTGTAAAATAATTTTGAATTCACCAAGATACATTGGGTAAGAAGGAAAAAAAATTTTTTTTAATCCCAGGCGGTTTCACTGGGCATGGATTTTGCAGAGAATCAAGTTTTCTTCCTTAGGTCAAAGGTAAGAGGCTGCAGATGTGGAGTGCTACCACCATGGCAATATTCTAACAGGACCAGACAAAGATTCCCAACAGGATGCTTCCAACTGTTGAAATATTCCTCTGAACCATCCCAAATGTTTCTATTAAAATCAGCGTGTTGATGGTAGCTCATACACCTGTTGGGAACTGGCACTCTACTGGGTCTTTTAAATGAATTATCTAATTTAATTCTCACAATACTACCATGGTTTTAGGTAGTAATTTTCCCTTTCAAAGATGAAAGGAAATAGCTAAAAGAGGTTAAAAAATTGCTCATAGTCAAACATTAAACAAATGGTAAGGCTAAAAGCCAAGAGATCTTTTACTGATTCTAAAAATCCGTGCTAATCCCATCACATTCCTTCCAATAGAATTATTAGAGCCCACTAAAAGAGGTTCAGGTTACCTTTGTAAAAGATAACTTAGATCATGTCCCTTAGGATGGTTTCTAGACACACTCAGAACGGACTCCCAACTCCTAGCAATGGGATGGCCCCTGAACTTGGCTCAAACTACCTTTGAAAATGCCCATCATGTTCTTATCTCAAGGGTCTTGAACATGCTATTCCTGTCGCTGAATCTTCAGTTCACTCAGGTTTTGGCAAAAATCACACCTCCTTAAGGAATTGAGAAGTACAGAATGGTAGTTACAGTGTCGTCATAGGGATGTGAAGTACAACACAGGGAATATAGTCAGTAATGCTGCAATAACTATGTATGGTGCCTGCTGGGTACTAGACTTACGGGATCATTGTGTAAGTTATACAAATGCCTAACCACTATACTGTACACCTAAAACTAATAATAAATGTCCACTGTAATTTTTAAATGACATTTGAATGTAAAATAAGGCTTAAATATTAATGTATCAAAGTGTTTAAATTATTCTAGGCATTTAAAATATTTTTTGTGGAATTTTTAAAGATATGTGAGGAAATTTTGCCTCCCATGCTTTTTATCATGTCTATATCCATTTTTTATTATACTCCATTTTTCTCTTGCTTCATTATTTTTGCTTTTGTGAAATATGGTTTGACTCCATAAGAATGATATGGAGGACCTGACTGGTGGCACAGTAGGTAAGGCACCAGCCTGTGAACCCAAAGGTCACTGGTTTGATTCCCAGCCAGGGCACAAAACCAGGTTGCAAGCCAGGTCTCCAGCCAGGTCCTTGGCTGGAGGCAGGTGAAAGGCAACCAGACATTGATGTCTCTCTTCCTCTCTCCATTCCCCTCTCTCTAAAAATAATAAACAACCTATTTTTTTAAATGATGATACAGAGCCTATACAAAGATGTATCTGTCAACTGGAAGCAACCCTTGCCCAAAGCAGTTTTCATTTTATTTTTCATAGAACACCCTGGCACTTGAATACTCCTATATAAGGCAATAAAGAGTCCCATATACTGTTTAAAAATAAGGCACCTGCCTTAACAAAATCAATCTAAATGAGCATCCTACCCACCCTCTATCATGTTTTTATTGTATTTATGCTGACTTGAAATCATCTTATAGCTATATTTGTTTCTTGTTTGTCTCCTATCTAAATGTTAATACCCTGAGAGGGGGGATTCCCCAGTCTTGCTCACCACTGATTTTTCAACACTTACAACAGTGTCACACCCATGGTGTGAGCTCAATAAATAAATATTTGTTAAATGGATGGCTGAACTTCAGATGCTATGGAGATCCATATACAATTAGATTCAGGCCTGACTCTTAAAAAGTAGTCAATCTGTAATTCCGCAAGACAAGATGTTTTAAGAATATATGTGAAATAATAGTTTTACGGAGCTTCCAAAAACAAAAGAATATTTTTTTTAAAAATCACATACCAACAAAACATTTAAAACTACTTATATTTCATCTAGAAAGAAAAAGAAGATGGAAAATAAATTAATGGGGGAACAGGAAAGAAAACACATACACAAACACACTCTCTCCCTCATGTTATTCCTCAGATCGGAAATGCACAGTTCAGTCAAGGCTTGGGAGATATAAACATCATTGAAATTCAAAAGCAGTTCTGAAAGAGAGGATGCCTCAATTGGTATGCAAGGGATGTTTCCTCCCCCTGAATACATTATGAACTTGCAGCATGCTAATATGCCACGCAATCATAAGCACCAGATGGGGCAGTAGGCAGTACATGTCCCATCAAACCTCAAGAAGATGTATTAATGTTCATGCTCTTTAAAAAAAAAATCCTTCGCCTGTGTCCCTAGACTTCCACATTTCTTAGCATTCAGTTACTTTCTCTCAAAGCACAGTCCTCCAGGGCTCCAGAGCTGCTCCTCTTCACCAGATGGTGCCAGGAATCATTTCAATCTATTTTATCACAGGAGGCAAAGGCCACAAAGCGTGTCAGACTATGCTCACCAAAGGCACATCAGGCACAAAAGGGAACAACAGAAGATACAGGAGACAGAAGAAATAAATCTTCTCCAGGCACTACTAATGAAAACATTTTTTTAAGTGTGCTGAATCTTTATGTACATTCAACACAGAGAAAGATAAAACAAATACTTTTATACATCTAAATCTGATGTCATTATAAAATTGAGGTCTATCCATATATTTTCTAAATACGATTGGCTATACTCACCAAGTTATGAATAATTAGAAAGTGGTCTCAAAATGAGCCAAGGGTATAATAAATCATACCTGAGTGCAATGAAACTGTCTATTCAGTGAATTTAATCATGAGAAACCAAGGTTCTAAACAAATACATTAGTTGTAATTTCTTGAGTATGGCTTTTTCAAGTACAACACCTAAAATAAATAAATTGCCTTGATTTCCATTCATCTATGAGCTACCCTGGTTTGTTTATGAACAACAACAAAAGCTTAAACTTGATTCAAACTTGAATGTGCTGCAGAATTCCCAGAGACTAAATTCAAACAGATTGCTAGGCCTACTACCAGTCTCTGATTCAGTAGGTTTGGGGTAGGGTAGAGTCTCTGCATGTCCCATTAAGTCCCCAGGTGATGCTGATAATGTTTGCTGATCCATGGGCCCCACTTTGAGAATCACTTACTGACATGACATCATTCTGCACCATGTTTCCAAAGTATTCCACTGACCCTTGGAAAGTCTATAATCTGTGCAGATTATCAGTAATATCCTTGTAAGAACAGAGGCACTCCCTCCTGATAAGCTGACCATCTATAAATTTCTAAAAGGCATATATTAATTAAGAAAAATACTTACAAAATTTTGTCAAATAAGCAAGATTGTTCTTTTACATGTACACAAAATGTATTTATTTTTCAATTACAGTATACATTTAATATTATTTTGTATTAGTTCCAAGGTATGCTATGTAATGATATTCTCTAAAACTCATAAGTCCTACCTTATCACTTTCTAAAGATTCAATGCAAATGTTGAAAGAAATATGAGGCATGAATACTTAAAGAAAGCAGCATGAGTACAACACATTAAATGTTTTCCAATAAAATACATATCATGCACAAAATTAATTATCTTAGCAACCTCTTTGGAGTCCTGAGGGTAAATTTTATCATCCTATCAAATCACTAGTCATCTAAGATTACTGGTGGCTGAATTTACTGTGTAACTGAAAAAATAAAAATATTTCTTTCCTATTTGTCTTTTGCTAGAAACTTACTCAATACGCCTGGTGGAAAACTGCAACCTCACACCCATCCTCCTAAACTAGATGCAAGTACTAGATGCAGGTAAGGAAGGAGCTAATTTCCCAAAATATTTATGACGTAAAACTGTCAAAAGCCCTTGATTTTGTTTCCGATTTTAGTAATTATGCCAGAAAGTTTTTAAAGTGTTAGATGTTGTAGTATACTTTTAACAAATATGATCATGAAAATTATCAAATTTATAATACATGCAATTTTAACTACTATGTATGTAGCAACAAGCATCAATAAAGTCATATGGCCCAAACATAAATTTATAATTTTTCCTTAGCTCTAAAAATAAATGCCCAATTCTTAAACATTATTTACCAAAAATTTTATAAGATTCAACTCTTAGTTATTCCCCTCATAATTAACATGTTTTGTGCATTATTATTTCAGTCCTTTAAAATCTGTGATTCCCACCTCTCATCTCCTCAATTTATTCATTAAGCAAACATTTGCTGATTGCCTATTATATTCCAAACTCACAGGTAGCCCAGAATGAAATCACTAGAAGTAGAAATCAAGATGTTAATGTAAATGGTAGCTTTCTCAAGAAGGATTGATGATGCTTAAAATATCTACTTTAGACAACAAAGAAGACTCTGTATCTTGGGATCCATAGAAGATTAGACAGAAGTCAGCCCTCTAGCAACATCCCCTACCAAGAGACATGAAAATCAGGAAAGGGGAAAATGCCTCAGAGTCACCTAAATTGATGTCACAAATTCAAAGCGCCACTTACTAATAATCTGGGGGGGAAAAAAAAACAAGATGGATATTTCAGCCTTGCACTTAAGCATGCACTTTATTATTTTACCCACCAATCTGGTTTCCAAGTTAGCAAATTACTAAATAGGTAAAATGATGGGCACATTAATAGAAAAGGGATAGGCAGATAACAGAGATATAAAATCCTATAAAGTGTGTATAAAACTCAAAAAATCCCATCAAATGTACCCAAAACTCACCAAAAACAAGTAGCCTAGAGCCCTTTTGTGTGATTCAAACACTATCCCCTATTTAAGTCCAGAGAGCACCACCATCTGCCTTTAAAAATTACTGCTTTCATGCAAACTCTGTTTTTTTAGGAGCACAAAACAGGTTTACAATCATTATTACCACCGCCATGTAAAGTAAAAGTCAGCTAGGCAGGATGACTGTATCTAAGACAAAGAAAGTAAAGCTCAGGCAGAGAGTAAAATGACTTGTTCCTGGTCAGTCCACTAAGTGGAAGAACTTTGATTCACACCCAGGAACTGACATTTCTCAGTCCTGTGCCTTTTGATAGATGGCCTCAAAAAACACAATGAATTAAGTGTTTACGGTATAATTCCTAGTCAAAAAGCAAAAGATAAAAACATGCTCAGCACAAACAGATCGAGAATATACCTAATATGAAGAACAAGGCAATTCAAAATGACTAATAAGTACAAAAATTTAAAAACAAGTACACAGAAGCAACTTTGAGGCTTAAAGAGATAATCTTCTATTCTCTGGAAAACCCCACAAAATGGTTCAATTTTCCTAGAGGTTTTGGTAAAAGGTGTGTTAACATCACACTAGTATATTATCATATGCTTTGCCCCCAGAATATCTAAGTAAAATGTAGATAAAGATGAAAAACAAATAGAAAATATTTAAATAACAGGTAATCTTCCTTTCAACAAAGTTCTTTAGAAAGACTTGTAAATGTATAAAATAGAAAAAGTTTAGAAAGCCTGATCACCTCTACATTAACTTAAAAAAAATGTTTGGCTAGGTAATGTTCTGAGAATGCCCAGGTAACTAAGAAGTTGGGTTTTGCTTCTAATTTCTGTCACTCTAAATTTTATAAACCAATGACTAAGAATAATAAGGTCTAGGGAAAAAATAAGTGCTTCAAAGGACAAAAATGTTCATTTGTATTCCTTTACTATTTTCCTGTCTCTAGACTATACAAATACAATTAATCCTGGAGCAGAAAGGAAGAAAATATATGTTAACAGGCCTTTCAAATGAGGTGTTCCCAAGGTGCCTAGTGTAATAAGTTCAGATTTAACCCTAATAAAGAGGAAACAATGCCCATTTCTGAGGGAAGGTGTCACAATCAAGGCCTTTCTTCATTTCAGTCCTATCCTTGTCAGGACACTTGTTAAGCATCTCAAATGCAAGAATACATAAATTGTTACCATCAGACCCTCAAAATTTATTATGCATTTACTTCCCAATAACCCAAGAACCATTAAAGCAAACAAGTCCTGTGGAAGGCAATGAACTTAAATCACAAAGTTCAAATGTAAAGGAATGATATGATCAGAAGCACAACTGTCTTTCTCAAAGTTCCAAAAAACTTAGCACCCCATTAAAATCACCCCAGATTATTAAGACTGCTATTTTTGTCAAACTCTTTTAAGACTCTTGTTAAAGCCATAAACACATGATAAAGACACCCTCTAATATCCCTTTCTTCTAGAGTATTTCTGCCTATCTGATTTTATAGCTCTTCAAGCCAAACTCTTTACAGCATCATGTTTTCATCTGTACGTTCGAAATTATCCTCTTGCATGAGCACCAAAAACTGTATGCTGGTAACAAACCGCACAGAATTAAATGAATCCCTGTAATCAAGTGAGCTTTTGTGCAGAGTACACTTAGCACTTAGCCTTTAAAAGAAAAATGTGAAAAACAGAAGTGAATTTTTTTTCCAAGAAAGTATCCCACGATTTTATAAATCAATTGCATTTTTTTAATGGGAGGGGCATGGTGAAAAAAGATACCTGCCTTCCTACAGCATATTCATCTCCTAGAAATGCTATGTATGCATGCCTAGAAGCTCCTGGAGCCAAGCTTTGGGTACCCAGCACTCTCGCAAGGAAGAAGTCTGAATTGTTTTTAACCACAAAATGTTTAACAATTTTATCTGCCAACGTGTTGAATATATCATTTGCTTTCCAATTTTCTAGAAATCCAAAACATAGAAAAGCATCCACCTGAGCTTCCCATCAACAAAAGATAGCCAGAATTACCGCATGACAAAGGCCTAAAAAGGTGATGTTTTAGTTAACCCACACAGCTTTGTCAGGAGTAAATTTATTATTTCTATTAGGCTTTTCAAAATAATGACAGTAGCCCCTGGTGCCTATTACTCCCCTCTGCACTCTTTCAAGAGAACTAGGAATAACCACGGAAATAACTGCCATCCTAAATTGTTTTATCGAAAATCATTCTTGATGATTAAGGTTACTGCTTTTACATTTTAATTTTCCAGCAAAGAGAACTCTACTTTCTATGCTACTATACTTCAAATATTCCTTTTAAAATGTTTCTATCTAGCTTCCACCGCAAAATATCATCCAGCCACAACATACTCAATCCTCCTCAAAAAGGAAAAAAAAAAAAAAATCCAAAAATCAACAGACCAGAGAACCCCATCTCTGTCATTTAGCTGTACCTATGTCTTTGGGCAAAATGCTTAACTTATCTAATCTTCAGGTTTCAAATAGGTCATGTGATTGTGGAAACCATTTGCAGAGCTGTAGTGAGAATCAGAACGTACACACGGTGCCTACCTTAGGGCCTGGCATAGACAGACTTTCAATGAAAGGTTGCTCTTGCTATGTTATCAGAGATTTTTCCTCTTCAGAGATGAGAGGTATATACTCCCTTTAAGATAAAGAGAATCTCCTGATTCCTTTGATTGGAATCATATGCACTGAAAAACATAACTACGCTAGACAGTTTCAGAAAGTGCATTTACATTAATATGAACTAATGCAAACAGCTGTTTGAAAATGCCAGTCAGATAAACCTGCTTCTTGGTCAGGTGTAAAATCCCATTGTACTCAAGTTATGAGTCATTAACGACTTATTTCACCAAAGAACTGTGCCGTACATGTTGCTTTCAAGAAGTACTCTACCCACTTTCACACACACACATCAAAATGTAATAAACAAAATGAGTGTCCGGTCCTCAGTATAAAAACAGCAAAGCCCAAAAATGTTAAGTTATATTAATGGAGACCCTACTTGGAGCAGGTAGGCAACAGGCAAGAGTTTCCAATATGCATCAATTGGCGCGTGGTCCACTCTTTCCCCGATGCCCTCCGCTCCTATCCCTCACCTGGAGTTCCTTCACCTGTCTGCAGGATCCCACTCATATTATTCCACATGATAATTATTGTTTCCTTCTCTGCCTGAAGCCCCAGAACTCAAAACTCCTTAAGGGCCTGGAGGGCCTGATGGAATCATAGTTATCTTGCACCTGACACATTTTCAGCAACCTACAAATGCTACGTTGGTACCTGAATTTCCTTATTACAGGAATCTTTCAGTTGCCATACTTTACATTATTCAATCTGCTTGACACTCGGGTATTAACTACACTGAGGCTTTTAAGTTTCCAAGCAATAATTATAAGATTTTTAAATTCCTTTTTATTGTTATTCTATTAGTTGTCCCAATATGATGGCACACCTTTGCCACAGGCCAAGTGTTGATTGTTACAGAATTTTCTCCTACATACCCTGAAGTCCTGGAGCAGGGGGTGAGAAAAAGCATTCGGTAAAAGCAATCCAGGGCTGAATAGGAAAGACAGCAAAGTGAGACTGACCCTAATATGGTAATGTGACTTAATACGCATATGAGATTTAGAAGAGGCATGGTATATAGAGAGGGTGAACTGGGAGAAACTTCTCACTTTAATAAACCACCTGAGCCAGTGGCTTAACCTTTAGGGACGTCACTTTCAACATCTGTAAATTGAAGGCACTTGCAAGATAAACCTTCCATTTCTAAAAGGAATCTGTTCCTCTGACGATGTCGAAGGCTATAATTCCGAATATCCTAATTACAGCATCTTCTTCGCAAACATCAAATATCTCTGGTGATGAGATGATTAATAAACCCTTCTATGCTATATAATGCCCATTAAGTGAATGTTTACTCTAAGAAATAAAAACAAACTAGCTGTCTTACGAAACTTCACAAATGAACACCCTCCCCAAAAGATTAAACACTTACATTTTTCAATAGTTCATTAACTACACAAGAAGATGCCTTGTGAAGGTTTCCAAAATATAAAACTAAAAGGTCAAGTACTTAACAGGAAATAATTTTAAACGAAAAAGGGAAAAAAGAGTGCCAAGGGTCTGAAAAAAAGCTGGAATATCTAAATGTCTGCTACAAAGAAGTAATGTCCATGTAAACTACATTTATAATTGGATATTTGCAGCTTATATAGTTTCCTCTTAATAACTAGCAGGAGGCTTGTTTGAAGAATTGGCCTAACACAATGGCAAACCAACTTGCAGGGTAAAACAAAGTGACAGTGAATGGACTATTGTGCTTTTTGTTCTTGTGTAAGAGCATTTAGATGCATCAATTAAAAAAATAATAATAACCAGGTGCATTATCCAAATGTTCAGTTACTAAGGACACTAACAGTTGTCTGTCCGTGGCAATTTCATTGCTGTTTTTTACACAAATCATCGCTTGCAAGCACTGATGTTAAAAACAGAAAAAACAGTCTAGTACACAGTGGCTATAAATGCCAAATCAATTTTCAGCAGATAATAAAGTCCATGTTTTACAATCAGCAATGCACTGTTTTACTACCCAAAAATGTAAGCTAATAATATATAACTCTACTAAATGGAAAATGCAGATATGCTGTTAAAAAACAGGCCGGCTGTGAGAGGATGGATCATTTCTGCAGGGACCTTCTTAAAGCTATGTGTAAGTGTTTTGAAAATATCACATGATGTGGCCATGTGTTAAAAATTACAGCCAGTTAAGTTCTCTGCTAAGAAAAATATGTGGGCAATTTATGAAATGCACTCCAGAATGGAGATGTCTTAAGTAAAACCAGATTTTGAAAACAAACTTTTTTTTTGAAACTTGAACTTAAAAAAAAAAAAGTTCCATGCACATCTGGAGAGCAGGACCATTGAGAAAGGGTGGTCTGACCTAATATTAGCCATCTTCTGAAAGAACAGCACTATTTCTGGGTTACACAGACTGTGCTCACTTATTGTCCTTTTAAGGGAACAGTCCGGAAAGCATTTTGTAGGTCAACATATGTTCTTTGATAATATTATATAAAGACTGATAAAAATATAAATGTTTCAGAAAGCCTGGAGTCATCTCCTAAAACAATATAAGGCCCAAGGTCTCCCAACCTTGTCATAAGAGAACATTTTCCTTTTCTTAAACACAAGGATCTAGTTGTTACAAAGTGACAGGCAGTGAAATGATATTTCCTTCTACTGAATTAAATCACAAAAATAGTTTAATTTTTTCTGTAAAGCATGCACGGCCTCCTTTGACTTTTCATAGTTCATTTTTTGTAACAGTATGCTACCGACAGCTAAAGCATGTGTTTTTTAACTGAAATAATTCTAAAAACCACTAACCTGAAGACTTTTGTACCTACCCATCCCTAAAGATTGGTGTGTCTTTGAACAACTTTGGTCTATGCATAGCTGTTTCCAGGGAGCCCCATTTTTTACTGAAAAATGTCCAAGTCCTGAGAATTGTTAAATTCAAGTTTGATACAACCAGGAACTAGTGCTGACACCTATCATCATAATCATCACCATCATCATCAATGGTGTAATATAAATACATAGTCAAATTTTTAAAAACAGTGACAACAGCAGATTACTCGAAACACCTCCTTTTACTCTTATACACATACTGGCTTATTTAAAAATATAAAATATGCCCCAGATGGTTAAAATTGTCCATTAACATAAGTACATATGTATGGACTAAAATATGCTAAAAACATATTAAGAGGTAGTCCATCCAATAGTAGAGTTTAAAAAGTGCAGATGGGTGTCAAAAATAGCCAAGTGTCAGATCTGCTCAAGTATCTCCATTCTGGCACATGCTCATAGTCACAGCTGTTAATATATTCTCTGCAACCAAGTAAAAGGTTTTCTACCACAGTTGATGAGAGGGAAAGAGGGAGAAAGAAACACTGCCCACACCTCAGGCTACTGTTTCAGAATCAGTCAGATATTAACACCTCAACAGTAAAACTTATCAAAGATTCTAAAACTTAAAATATAGTTGAATGCATTTTAAATAAAGATGCTTTAAAGATTACTTTCAAATCATGGAATGAGGAGGAAGAAGGGTCCTAACTAATCCCTTTCTCCTATTATCGATCACAAATGTCTTTGGTTTATTGCGGGTTTTGTTTTCGGAAAACAAAATACAGATTCTTCAAAATACCAATAAATCAGCTCATTTAACACACTTATGAAGAGCACGAAAACAAAGAAGATTCACACTATGACATAAAAATCCAAAGAAACAACTACAATATTCATTTTCCACACCGACTCCACATCACACACCCAATGCACGTTACATTTTTAGGCGCGTGGTGCATATAAATAAAGATGAGAGCTTCAGAAGTTAAAACAACCTTTTCATACCTTGGTCACTGTATTTTTGTAGATTGGTTTTACCCACGTTTCATCTACCATACATTCCTCACCTACCGAACTCATGGAAAACTGCAGTTCTGTTACAAACGCATCCTTTCTGCACATAACCTAATCACGAGAATTCCAAGACACATACTAAAGGGGAAAACATTCTTCAAACAACTGGCAATACCTACACACAACTGTGGGTGCAGAAAACTGGCAGATAATGTTTCAAAACACCATCTGTGAGGTGTACAAACTGACCGAGCACAGCCTCTTCTGCCTCTCCTACCCACATAATCTGCACGCTTCGGCCGGCCAGCTGCAGGGGCTCTCGCTGCCCTGTCTTTTTTTTATCTGGAGAGAGGCTGCTCCAAGTAGGCACCTGGTAACCGAGACGGTTTGGGAGAAGAGCAGAAACACCCCTTTCCCCACCAGGCTTCTTTTCCCGGGCTGCTTTCTCCATAACAGAAGCAAGCCTTTCCTGGCAACAATCGCAGACAGGAACACTCCGGGCTCCAAAGATAATATTTTTCAGAGGAAACTGACATACGCTAAATTTCCAGGACCACAACAGCTTCAGTAATGCAGCAGATTTTTAAAATTTTTTAATTAACAGACTGCAAATATTTGCCCATGACATCGAAGGACTGTGATCCAGGACAAGCCTGGCATTATTTGTAGTTCCGAAGCTTTCTTGACTTTCTCTACGATAAACAGCTTTGTGAAGAGACCTCCTCATCCCAGGACTCTGCCATAATCTGAAAACTCTCCCCGTAGATGACATTTCCGAGAGACAAGGTACAGATGACAGTCACAAAATCCAGAGCAGACACAATTCTTCTAACTTGAGCTCAATTCTCTCAAGTAAATTGCTCTAGCAAATACGTAGCTGGTTTCCCCTCAGCTTTTAAGGCGCACCTCCCGAATTCTAAAAGGAAGGGCTCCACATGTTAGACTCCCTGCACCGGGATCTTGCTGGCCCTCTTCATGCCACCTTCCACATATCACCGCTGTCATCCCCAGACTCTGCCCACACACTGCAGCCACGCCGTGGGGCAGCAGGCGTTTTCCATGCCTAAGAAAAAGTAAGCTGGCTTCCTGCTAAAATCCGAGAAAGTAGTGCGGGGCTCACTCACCAGGCATCCTTGAATGCAGCGTCCACACGGAAAGGGACCGTCTCCTACAAGCAGGCGCAAGCAGAGCTCATGCTCCCTGTTCTGGAATGAGCATGAGCGCAGGCAGAGAGAGGAGGGCCATCCGACGGGGCTGGGGCCGCATAGCCCGAGGCAGGGTGCTGAGCGCGTGCGCCTGCCAGGCAGAGACAGATGGAGAGCTGACACTCCGGGTTGCACTTGAAGCAGAAATGTGGATGATGACAGGAGCACATGTGGCCTTGAACCCAGCCCTGTCTCTTCAGGCAGAACAATGACAGGGATGTGTGTGCAAAGTATCGCAACCAAGCGAGGCCTCCTCCCTCCCTCCCTCTCTCTCTCTCCCTCTCTCTCTCTCAGAAGTTCCAGGGCACCAAAGAACAGAAAGTAAAAAGCAGAATGATAAGCTAAATGCTGAATAATTCATTCACCCCCCCCCCATCCAGTTACAAGTTAACCCTTATTTTGCCAAAAGAATGAAAAGTGGACCTGGCCCCCTACCAATGCTCACCATAAAAAGGGTTCCCTTCATCTTCTCAAAATTGTGAACTATATTTAAAAAAAAAAAATCATAGGCACAAACCTCAAAGCTTGTTTATGGAACTGAAAATCCCAAACAGTATAAGAAACATCTTTATAAGACTTAGTATATTGTGCCAGTTTATTATACTGAAGAAAGTATCGGAATCATTCCTTTTGTCAGCTTCTCAGTAGTATGTGTAAAATAGAACACTATAAAAGCAGAAGCAGGCCACTTTTATTTTACTAGTGTGCTTTTAACCCCCTGTGATCCCTGCACTGATACACTCCAAACATTTTCAGCTTCCTCTCCTCTATCTTGCATAGAGATCCATGGGAAATGAAAACAAAATCTTCACTGTAAAAAGCCTTTTCAAAAGCTGAACAATCATGCCCTCCTGATTTTTGATTTTTTTTGCACAGACTTCAATGTTTATCCTTCCCATGAATAACACATACCCAACCCCGTTCAATGGACTCTTCCCTATTAAGCTTTAATGGATACCATGATATATAAAACTACAATCCTTTGTTACAGTGCTTTATCTAAAGCTGGCTATTTTCCTCTCAGCAGTCCCTCTTTAGTCCTTTGTAAAACATCCTTGCCTCATAGAAGAAACATACGCCAGCCTGCCTTGCATGCCTTTTCTCTACACACAAAAAATACCAGTCAGAAGGAAGACACTGTTCCTCTCTGAAACTCTTCCTCACTTCAACACTTGCACACCTTCCCTAGGTCTGCATGGATTTGGTTTAGCAACAGGGCAGGCACATGGTAAGACAGGTGCTTCAGGGTTTTTACCTTTCCAATGTCTGTCTGTTCAACCCTATAAACACAAAAACAATTCCACTGAGGAGCCTCTGACAACCCTGCAAGTTCAAGGAATAGGAACTATTCCTTTAGTTCTTGTCCCTTCACAGTCCTCCTCTGCCTGTTCCACACTCTTTGTAGGCTTTTAGCCTTTGTCAGACAGATGTTCCCCCTGCTTTCTGCCTCAAAGGAATCATAAATGCATATCTGAAAACACAGGCAGTGACTCTGACTTCTACCTACTCACCTTTCCTACACGTCTTCGCAGGAGTGCACACACCTGTTCCAAAGCACACTCACCTACAGACACACACACACACACACACACATTCTCTCACTCTCTCTGCACAACCTAAAAATAAATCATTTTTAGTAAACAGCATCAATCAATAACATCCACGGCCCCCAAATATTGCACCCTAGAAGTACTGCTTCATCTATGAACCCCTCAAAAATCCATCATTGTCAGACACAACTTATAAAAAGACTGTAATTCATAATGATTACTCTCTTCTGTCACTAACAGTATACTGCACCCTATTTATGAGGCTAATCTTTTTGTTCATCTTAGTTAGATGTCACTTGTAATGAGGTTCCATGTAATGGATTTCAGTATGGTTAAGCACCACACTCAAACATTCATATGACAGAAAGCTTTATAGTAGGCATGAGA
The DNA here is from genome assembly GCA_004026585.1 of Noctilio leporinus. Lineage (NCBI taxonomy): Eukaryota > Metazoa > Chordata > Mammalia > Chiroptera > Noctilionidae > Noctilio > Noctilio leporinus. The sequence goes on along the minus strand of PVIW01001323.1, from coordinate 183,165 downwards.
GTGATAATCAATTAAGTCCTGCAGTAAGAGCCTTTATGGAATCCAGCATCCTAAATCTGTATATTTTCATTTTTAAAGAGTATTTTTTAAAGCCACTCAATGATTTTTTTGTAATACTTCACCTACGCTAGGAAGAAAACATTTTCACAGTGGGAAACCCAACCTTTCATCAATATGCACGGTGAATCACTTCTGAAATAGAAAATCATACGGCAAAAATGCATTACACTTCAAGAAAACTGGATGATATCCGGTTTTAAAACTAGGTCTTAATATCGGTACACTGCAAGTCGCTAAGCCATAGCTCAGAAAATTGAACTTCCATATGCCGTGTGATTATGTATCTTTTCTATGTGTAAAAAAAGCTTTTTAAGCTGTTATCTGACTACAGTAATTGCCACTTTAAATTGATCCACGTCAACAAAACCCGGATCCCTGGAGATTCTCACCTAGAAGTCTGATTGCTGAAAGGGCCTGACTGAATGTGTGTGCATCTGAGACTAGTTCAGCATTTTCTCAAGGAACCAGCTTCTTCTTCCCCTTGTTCTTTAATTCATGGGGGCAAGTACAGCAGCAGTCCTATTTGGCAGCTCTCCTTGAACATGGAAACCTGGATACATAATTCTATACCGTTACTTAGACAAAAATACGCTTCCCTTTAATAAGAATAGCATATAGGAGCCAAGATCTCTGACATCCAAATTGGGTAATAAAAACAGACAATCAATAACATGATGAATGCATTTATGTAGGTGAATGGCGAAGAAAAGACGTATTGCAAAAGTTTTCTCCAGGACAAAACACTATCCTGCACTATCATTAGAAAACATACTTTTAAAAATTAAATATACTCAAAACAATCACAAAGAATCCATTGCCAACCAATTAAGTATGTCACATCAGTGAAGGCATGTCTTTTCATTAAGAACACGAAGCATTTTCAAGGTGACCTGTTAAAGAAAGTCATCTACATAATCACTTTTCAAACTGCTAACTTGAGTCAACAAGTGAAGGCCTCCCCCAAAATACACAAACTGGTTTTGGACAATAATTTTACATCATTCTCTAGAAAGGCATTTTGGTATCGTATTACCCCAAGATACGTTTCACATGTTTCCAAAACAAATGGACCCTACAGTATAGATTTTGCCTTTGTTCAAAACCTGACTGGCCAATGGGGTCTATTAAAATCATCTGCAATTGACGAAAGCTCCCTACACCAGTGAAAGGAGAATTTAAGTAAAGCTGTCCTGCAGGTCTTCTCAACTTTCCTGCTCCTAGCAGGCTGTGACTTCACACAGTGGGTATTAAGTGAGTTAATTCAAAGAAGCTGAAACCTCATTGATCCTAATTGAAAGCAATACACCCAACCAAATACTTTCCTACCCCATCTGCTCTGGCCTGCCACCAGCTATTCAATACAAGAGAATTAATAGTTTCAGATATTCTAACTGACCCAATAAAGACACTCATTTAAGCAGGGCTGCATTAACAAAGTGAAAAAACAAGGGCAAAATAGGTTCAAGGGGAGCATTTTACTCCTAGTTGCCTTTAACAAAGCTGAATAAGGCTTATTCTGACTTTTTATGTGCAAGACTTGATAAACTGAATGAGAAGGCACTCAATGATCAGCCAACGAGCATTGATGAATGGTCATTAAGGCCCCCCTGCTCCTAAAGGAGGCTCTTCCACAAAGTGGCACACCAGCTTGAAAGGGCAGACTCCCTAATGTCCAGATTTTTCTACATGCTTGTTCCACTTGCAATTTCAGACCACTGGCCACCAAATGAGGTTGACATATTGGAAAATAATGTTTTATGGGCGAGTGGTAAAAAATAAAATGAAGGCATTAGCTCTGCTTTCAAATTCAAATCTTCGAGTTTTGTCATACCCCAAAGGTTTTGATTTTCCACCCAGCTGGAAGCCATTAGTGTTTTCTAAAGGCATCCCACTGACAGGGCATACCTACCCAACTCATGAGCAATTGGGCTGAGGGAGATGGACCTCTCTTTCAGATGATTTCCTAACTTCTTGTCACTGGAACAGTCAATTAAATGGATACCACACCTAATAAAAATGTACATTAATTTGCTTCTGCCCTTGAAAGACATCTGAAATTGTGGTACAGAAGAGCCATAGTACGTGGGTGGCAAATGCAAGCAAGGCCTGCGGGCCGAATCTGGCCCTCCACCTTGTTTCCTCCAGCCTGGCACCTTCAGCCCAGCACACCTTGTTTCTACCCGGCTGGCTTAACTGTTAATGAGTAGTCACATTTATACAGTCCTAAAATTACATTTGGCCCTTTGAAAGCAACCTCGAGGCTGATGTGGACCCTGGTGAAATGAGACTGACACCCCTGCCATAGTAGATGGTCATCTGACAAAGATAAATCCAACTATGTTGTGTCCACAAGAAAAACAAATGGTTCAACTTGTAGTTAAGCTACAATGGAAGATATAGCCAACCACAAATAAATCAGAGGCATTGGAGAAAATTAAGTTGAAAAGTTCACTGAACTATTTCATAAAGGTGAGAGGATCATCTGTCACTTAAACTCCTTTCTGTAAATGTCGGTTGTAAACAACTAGATGGGTTCACACCATTTCCCTCAATCACCTCCTTTGGGGGGAATGATGGGCAAGCATTTGTGCCTCCTCAACTTTAATAAAGCAGACCACAGGAACCCACAAGAACACTGCTTAAAGAAGTCAAGAATAGAGTCATGATTGCCATTTTAAAATATCGAGGGGTGTATAAACATCATGTAGTCAAATAGTTATTTAAGGGCTGTCCAAGAGGGCCTAAGTGCTAGCAATAAGATGGAATACAGTAAAAGAAAACCAGCTGGATAGAGGAAGTTTGTCTCAACAGGTGATTACACCAGACATCGCAGGAGAAAGGCTTCCTGCTTGGATCATCTGCAACCTAATAAAGAAGCACCACACAACAGTGTCCCATGGAGAGCAGCATACTCCACAGTCTGTCAAGAAATCCTAACTTACTAGGGCAAGTGGCGGGTCCAGAGCTAGAAATCACCATCCCTTCCCTTCATTTATGACATGTCAATCTCAATGACTTAGGTCACTTTGACTGTTGTATCTTCATCAACAATCAAACTACCTTAAAGTGTGTTAAGAATGTGCTCTGAACTGTAATTTGAAAGTTCTGATCATCAAAACATTTTCAAATAATAATGACTTCCTAAACTGAAAACCCAACGTCTCTGTATTTTTTTCCATCTTTAATGTATACAGAATAAAATATTGTATCGATAATTTTCCAATCAATACATTTGATTCTTGAGTCAGGTTAAAGTATACTTTTCTCTACTTCATAAAATAGAGAAGATTTATTTCCTCAACTTTTAATGAAAAGATGTGCAGTAGTACATTTAGGTATATAGCATGCACTTGTATTTATGCAAAATGAAATGTTAAAGATAAAATATTACATAGTAAAAATAACAAAATCTATATTTAAATTATGATGAATTGTTTCTGACTGTGCTGATGCCTTTAAAATATCTCAATGTTTTGTAGTTATTTTCCACCAACAACTTTTGATTTTCAATATCTTATATTCAAAAAAATTCTGAAATGTTGTAACAGATTTAAAACTTGCCTTGATTGAATGTTTTATTATTTAAGTTCAAACTTCAAACTTACTAATGTTATTAATTATAGATTACTTCATAGGTACCAGTGAGGGGTTAATCTATTTTTAATATTTTTTAAGTATAACACTTCCCTAGTAATCTACAAGGCTGAACACTAGCTATATTAACTCCATGTCTTCAAATAAAAGAATTTTCCCATAAAACTAATCTTAAGTATACACTTGCATGTAAACTTGCAAATAAGTTGTCATTTATTAGCTTCCTTGTATTTTTTATAACCATAAAAATCACTGATAATAAAGAAGACACCTTAACTACCTACCCATCCCTTATCCATCAGACAAGGACTGTAACACTAAATGGAAAACCTTTGTTTCTATGTCACCACCTCCCCATCCTGACTAATGGCGAGTCAGTTTTGTTAAAAAGCCAGGGTGACGGCGTATGCTCCAATGAACTTTCCCTCCTCTGAGCACCAGAGACAAAACCTGCATCGTGCTCTGTGCAGGCAGCCATCTGGACAGCTTTCCCTTGAAGCCCAGCCCACACCACGCTGCAGGCAGAATGGGAGGGGTTCAAGAGCTCTGTGGGGCTATTCATGACATACCAATTTCACATTTTCTGCTTGTAGGCTTGCAACAATAAACGCTAATGAGGACTATGAATGACAATTTTAAAGACAATAAAAAGGTCTCCAAATCCCTTGCATGTGAAGACACTGTTTTCAAAACTTCACCTTCTGTTACAGAGCTGTTACAGTGTAAAGGGGGAGGGAAAAAATAACCTATGGAAGACAATAAGATGATCAAAGTACAACTGAATCCTTAAAATTTCCAAAGAAAGCACTCTGTGTAATCCCACAGAACGGGAGATCTCACCACCCCCATGCGAAGCCCTGTGAATGCAGGAGGTACTTTTTTTTTTTTTTAATATCTACTACCTTTGCCTTCTGTAGACAGAGAGCTTAATAAAACTAATTTCTGCTAAACACTATTTTTTTTTTTCCTGGAGCCTTGGAATTATAAGAGTAGCTGCCCCCAAATAATTAAAACAGCAACCACCACACTTTGGCATTGTATTTAACATTCCACATATCTTTAAATAAATGTAATGCAAAATGGTCCTTTGCTGATAACGTCTATTATTAAAAATAATGCAATAGTTGTGGATGGTGACATTATAAATGTTTATTTCCTTTTATTTAAATTTTCTCTAATGTCCAAATCTTTTCTTTTTCTCTATTTTCCCAAATGAGCATGTGATACATTTGGAACCAGAAAAACTAATATATATTCACTTAAATGCATCGAGAAGAGTAAGCAAAGACATGCTTTGACCTTTCTAGGAATTAAACTATTTTACCCAGCAACAAAATAAAAGATACATCTTCCTATAAACTGTGTAAAGAGTACTCTTTTCATTAACATGAATTAAAACACTTTCAAAAAAAATCCACCAGGTGGAGCAAATACACAGCAATAAAATTTAAATCCCAGAATTTTTTCATCATATTTTTTTCCACAGGACTTTTATCTCAAACAAACTCTCCACTTCTATCTCTCCACATTGCAAATTAGGAATATCTATGCACACACACTAATTCGCCAAGTTTATAAACACATTCAAACTCAAAATGATTTTTAGCTACCATGGGTTGAATCCATTACAAATTTTCATTCCAAAATGAATGAAAATGCACACATACTAATTTGCCACGCTTATAAACAAATTCAAACTTACTCAAAAATGGTTTTTAGCTATGATGAATTGATTCCATTACACATTTTCATTCCAAAATGAATGCTTTATTTGTTTAAATAATATCCAGTTCAAATTTTTAAATTAATGTTTCACTCTGACCCTGCTGGGTTTCATCACACGTGCCACATCCTCCCTACCCAAGACCAAGCAGAATAAAATGTCATGCTGTATCTTCTGAAATGCACCAAACACTTGCTGAGACCTATAAATCTCAACTCAATTTCTTTACTCTGTATGAAAACTTCAATTCTCACTCTGACTTCTTATTAAAATTACTCTTAATTGCAAGATAGCAAAATCTTATTAAACACTGTGATGTTTTAATCTAACAAAATGTACTGTTTTCATTCTTGCTAATAAACTGCCACAAGTCCCCAGTGCCTAAAAGAATTTGTTTTTCCCTTCTCTTTTCTAGAGTAATTAATTCAGTTCCTCCCCTCCTTCTCCCATGCACCTGATTTTTCCTTGCCATTTCACTCCATACTTACTCAGCACACTCAGCACAAGGCACCAACCCCAGGTTTTTTATTTATATTTTCTTCCGTAATTCCCGATGCCACCTGCAAGCCATAACTCTATTCACTTTTCAAGTCCTCCAAGTTTTTCTCACATTATATCCCTCTGCTGCCAAGACTTAATGCTACAAATGACACTAAGGTTACTTGCATTTAAGAAAGCTCCAGTTAGCAGGGACTAGAGAGACGCTGGAACTTAAAATGGGGAAACCCAGAGTTTGTCAATGGAGGATGCTGGGTAAGCCTGCTGAGATATATTTTATATGTTTTCTTTTCTCATATGTACGCTGATGTTGAAAGAGAGATCTAATGAAAGAAATGAAACAGGCTGATGCACAAATAAACATGCACATGACTGAGGATATGCATAACACTTATGGCAGAGCTACTTATGCTGGTGCATAATAGATCCTGGCGGTGCCAGTTTCATCAGAAGACACACCAGGCTAATCCAATTATTTAAATGTTTATATGCTTTTCACTGGGGTGGTATACACAAACAGAAAGTACTGATATTACCTTTGTAGATATAATATAGAAAGAGACTTTTGGAATAATTCCTACCAAACTCTTCCCTGCAAAGTCCAATTCCTTTATTCTATGCAAAAAATGGAATCACTCCCTTGGAGCTGTGCTCAGGTCCACACAAAGGTACATGATGCTGTCTTTACGTGCCAGGAACTCCTCTAACATTAATGGGACGCAGATTCGTGCGTCTAAAGTACATGCCCTTAAGATGCATGACAGAATCCTAATGAACTAGGTGGAAAAACCAAATCACTGCATCACGTTTCTCCTCCCTTCACAGGAAACCGCCCCACGGATCACCTTACCATGCCTACGTTCACACCCACAGTTCAGGCTTTTAATCAGCCCTGCCCCATGGATATGAACCTGATGGATTTCCTCTTGGTAAGACAGCATCTTGGATATACTCTGGGAATCTCCCGAATGACTCCATCTCCAAGCATTCCTCAGAAGAGTTATCCTATGCTACTTTTAAACTGGCCACACGTTGCTTTACAAATATGATTCCTCACCACCCTCTAGCTGCATCAAAGGGCGGGGCCCTTCGCCCAGCAAGCGTCCAAGCTCATATTCAAATTCTGAGGAAAGAAGGACACCCAACCGTAAAAGTTCTATCACCTTTAAGGATGGACTATTCTATTTTTATGAACATATTCATTTTCCTAAATGGCCTCACTGGTTCTACCCTGAACTACCAGAACTACTGGTGAGTCTGGCCCAAAAAAGCAGCACATGTGGGATATTTTTTAACAATTAGGAAAGTAAGAACCCATTAACCAAGGCCAGTTCTCCATTGGTTAATGTCTGTTGCTGTTGCTAAAGATATTGTTTCACAGAAAGACCAGCATGTATAATGAAAGAGCCAAATTTTTAGATCCATTTGATAAAACGATCAAAAGTATCTGTCGGTGTGGTCCTGCAGGAGAGAGCAGTGGCACAGGAGTGGCAGAAACCTCCAGTTCCTGACCAAACCCTCTTCCACACAATGCCCGGAGAAAGAAAGGAACCCAGGAGGGAGCCAGCCTGACGCTGCTGGACGGACAGGGCTGGTCCCGCAGGACGTCAGAGCGCCAGGCGGCTGCAAGAGATACTGGGTTTTCACACACTCGCAGGCTGACTGTTTTGCTCTTCAGGTAATTAAACAAGGAAGCGGAGCTGCTGGGTAGGAGCCTGACCCCAACGCAGCGCCTCCATGGTTCTGCATATCAACTTCCACAAGAATTGCCTGGAGCATCAACAGTGTTCTCCTCGCTCGCTCTCCCTCTCATTTCCTTCTCCACCTCTTTCTAAATCTGACCCAGAAACAAATCCTCCCAACAAAAACATCCATAAAATGTCTGAATCTATATGTAATAAAAACCACAATGCTGTTCTTCCAAATTTTATACAGTGAAATAAAAATGACCCTAATGGCAGGAAATTCATATATAACAAATCCATGTAGAAAACACTGGTATATTAACCAAGATGAATTATTCAAAGAAAATAATAGCGAAATAATATTCTTTTTTTTTTTCTTTAGTGTGTGCTTGATTAAAGTGTGACTCTTCAAAATTAAAAGAGCTCCCCAAGGGATAAATGATTTTGATAGTCCAGTTCACAAATTAAACATGTGTTTTCTCATGTCATTAGTATTGTTATTTGCAATTTTAATAATGGACATTATGGTAAGCAAATGCCCTATGATGCTTCTTTAAAAGTCTTATTTAAACAAAATTCTAAGGTGTTTCTTGTATACAAAAAAAAAAAAAAAAAGTCACCATTAAAACTCAGAAATATAAAAGAGTGCCTTAAAAGATTATGAAGGTCTTCCTCTTTAAGGGATATTTTATATAAATATATAGTTTGCATATGAACTATATAATATGCATGCACAAATATAAATATTAAGTAATGATTACAGCCACACAAATAATATATTCTTCCTTCATCTCAAAAATCCAAAGAGTAAAATATTGGCTGAAAGAGATATAGACCAAAAGAGAGAGGAATACAAAAGCATGCCTGCTTCTCTGTGTTCAACACAAAGAACATTAAATGAAAACAACTGGCATGCTGCCAAATTCCTATAGAGGCAAAGAGATTCAAATAAATTGATTTCACGCATCACATTGACCTGGGATCAGTGCGCAGCACTACAATAAGCTCACAGCTCCATGTGGGGTAAAGCCCATTAATGCTATCAGACCCCTCAAACATAAACAAGAAAAGCTAAAAATAAATGCAAACTGCTCTCAAAAACAGCAAAATTTCTCTCGTAAATAACTTTCCTCTTTTCCCAATAAAGATACCAAGACTTAAAAGGTGAACAACATCATCTGCATCATCTAAATTACTTTTGAAAAATACAAATGTGGCCTTTGAAACACATACATTTCTATAAACTGGTGGTACACAAATATCCCATCCCATGGCCTGAACAACAATACTACGACTTTGCAACAAGTTTCCTCTGTCATCTTGTCTTCCATGCTATTCCCCTTGCATCTTTCAACCGATGGGTCCTTTTTTAAATATGTCAAACATTGGACTCTACACAGTTTTCTTCTTAATGGTTTATAGGATCGAGGTCCTTGGACTAGACACCACCCTAGCTGTCCCAAATCCATCCACTTCCCACAATGGCACGATTACAGAGCAGCTTCAAACCCTGTTCTGGACTACTTACTTACTAGGCACTGTGCCAATCCGGGGTATGATTTTAAATGTTGATGGGAAACATACTAGGGTTTTGCCTTCATCAGCTTCCACATGAGCTAGTGGCTGGCCCCTTGGCATCATCTTCCCCCACCCCGGCCTCCCAACAGAAGCAGGCCTGTCCCCTGGTCACTTCCACCTGACTTCAAACTCTCCACACCAGACTCTCTGGTGCCACTTCAGGCCACCCTTACTTACAGCCCCAACTGTTCAACTTTGTAAAGTTCTCTGCTTTTTCTGCTTTCAAATTACAACCCCAGGAACCCAATGGATTCCAGGTGTTTGCACATTTAAGGGATGTGATTTCTGTTTTCTACTTCTTTGGCCAACTTGAGTCTGAACCCCATATTTCTATACATCCATAACTATGACAAAAGAGAAAGATAAACAGGAGTAGTTTTCTCAGTGCCACATAAGAAAACAAAGAAAGGGAACAGTTATAAAACAGGCCCCAACAGTGTATGCATTTGTGTGTGTGTGTGTGTGCATACACACCTTTTTTAAGAATGTAAGTATGCATGCATGTAGGAAAAAAGAAGAAACTCAACATGGTGTTTGATACATGATGCTGAGGATGTGGTATTTGCAAAATGTAACAAATAACAGGCATTAGGCTGTTTTAAAATTTGTGTCCTTATGCATTTTTGCTTTCAATGTGGATTTTCCATGCTGCAATGGTTCATTGCCAGTAGGCGAGATATATACATACATGACTAGAAGAGAATATGATGGTAGTGAGATGGGGTAGATAAAGACCATGACTTTGCATATCTGTAATATATGCTCACATTTTTAAATACAATATTATTTTCAGTTTATAATCTATACCTTAGACATTTTATCATAATAATAAGAACCCCTATATAGATATATAAGGCAGGAAGCAAAAGTTCTATCTTCTTCTGAAACAAGCCCTTTCTTCTGATGGAAGATGACAAAAAAACAATTCTAGGGCAAAGGTGGTGGAGGTAGTGGTTGTCATTATTACTAGTTTGTTTCTTTTACAGTAAGGTCATCTTTCATTCTATGTTGGACTTTAGAAATCTAATGACCCAAGATTTGACTTCTCAAAAAAATAATTTTTAAGCCCTGGCTGGTAGCACAGTGGATAAGGCGCCGGCCTGTGAACCCGAAGGTCGCAGGTTCGATTCCCAGCCAGGGCAACATAACTAGGTTGCAAGCCAGGTCTCCAGTCAGGTCTGTGGCTGGAGGCAGGTGAAAAGCAACCATACATTGATGTCTCTCTCCCTCTCTGCCTCTCTCTCTTCCCCTCTTTCTAAAAATAATAATAAAATAAAATCTTTAAAAAATAATAATAATAATAATTTTTAGGAATAATACATGAGGCAGAGGTAAGAAATATCTCAACTACTTCATGAAATTTAATTCCTTGCTTTTTCTTTCTAATTTATTTCTCTAATAACAGTAGATGGAGTAATATCATCATAATATGAAGAAGGGGGAAGGGAAAAAAAGAGAAATACAGTCAGAGACACTAAGTCATAATTCAGGCTACCTGAAAAAAGTCTATAATCATACAAAAAATTATTTCCTTTTCTCTGGTCTTTCAAACACAAAAACACCCTCATTTGCCAAAATCATCTTCCTGAGAACTTCAAGAACAAACCAATGGGGGGGGGGGGGCAATGAGTATTTGCAGGAATTGCAAGACTAGATGTGGGGTGGGCACCAGCAGTGATGTTCTCAGAATACTGGCCACACATGGTAAACATTTTGCTACCCCTCTTTTCCTAATTAGGCAGTCAGTCAGTCACAGAACTTCAAGAAACTTATTCCCAAAATCACTTTCCAATCTCTCAAGTGCCAGCCAGTAGCACACAACACTTGTGCTAACGAACTGGTTTTTTTCCTTGCCAGTTTACCCTATTCATCTGTGCCTCTACTCAAGTCCACTAACCCTGAAAACAGAGTTGGCTACAGGAGACATCACCTCACTGGGGTCCCTAATTCAGTGTTCTCTTTAATTTGTAAAATGCTTTACTTTAAGAAGTCTCTTGCCATTGAGCGCTGACCTGTGAACCAAAGGGTCACCGGTTCGATTCCCAGTCAGGGCACATAACCAGGTTACAACCCAGGTCTCCAGCCAGGTCCCTAGCTGGAGGCAGGTGAAAGGCAACCATCCACTGATGTTTCTCTCACTCTCTTCCTCCCTCTTACCTGCTCTATAAATAATGAATAAAATATCTTTAAAAACAAAATCTCTTTCCAAATGGCAATGACCTTAGTTTTCCTAGTTAGGGTTTTTTTTTTTTTTTTTTTTTTTCCTAATGTGCCCTCTAACATGAATTCTGCTTAGGAAGTTACATTCAGGAAACATTTTTAAAAATCCAAATCAATAAGAATAAATTGAAAAATACTTCTCCTTGTTCGTCAACAAACTGTTTCAGAAAACACCATCTCTAGTTACAATAAACACAGAAATCATGGCACAGCTTTTACTCCTGAACTCCAAGTACTGCTCAGCTCATGACAGATGTACTATGAAACATAGCAAGACACACTGCAACAAGGGTGAAAAAATGTTGATCATTTGATACCTTCAGACCAAAATCTATTAAACAAGGGCCCCCACGAATAGGCTGACTGATCCCCATCCAAGTTCACACCCCAAACATTCAAAATCAAAATTTTTATTTATTATTTTTCCTTTGTATTGAATGGATTGGGGTGACCCTGGTTAATGAAATTATACAGGTTTCAGATGCACAATTCTGCAACCCATCATCTGTGCACTGGACAGTGTGCTCACCAGCCCAAGTCAAGTTTCTGTTTATCCGCCATTTATTTTCCCCATACCCTCTTCTCCAACTCCTCCCAACTTCCCTCAACCCAGCAGTCACCACACTGCTGCCTGGGTCAGAAACAAAATTTTTAAATATAGAATACAAACTCTTTATCAGCAGGCACTAAAAAGAATAAGAAAATCTTCACAATTATAATTTATTGGGGGAAAAATAATAGATTGATTTTTTTTGGCACATAAGTAAATTGCAAAATCAAAATATGTATCTGTTCCTTACCTTGACAATATTCAAAGTTCCCTTTTTTCCGGCAGTCACCTATTACTAAACTCAGTGCTCTCCAAGTGTTTCTTTTGACAGATATCATCCTCCACCAATCGCTCTGCTAATCTCCTCTCTCCTTTTCTGACTGGGACAGATATTATGTTCACCAGCTCAGAGATCAATATTTTCTATTGACAACAACAAAGGGAAAAAAAAAAAAATGCAAGTATCACAACCAGTCTGAAGTAGTACCCATCTACTTACAAAATAATTAGACCAGTTTGTTTTAAGAAACAAATACAAGCTCTTCAAAAACTTAGAAGACTCCAAAAACAATCCCCATTTTCTCAGTTCTTTTAACTTGCTCCAAATAACTCAATTTTCCAATTATCTGACTCAAAGCTAGATCCATTCTGAACCTAACAAATCCTCTTTTCTTAAATTGGTATTAATTACATGGATACCAATGCCTTAGAAGAATGTTCGATTTTACCTGCTTTAATAAAATAAATAAAATAGCCAGATATTATGGTTTCCTTAGAAAACACTTTGAAACCTGTTGTTATTTTATATTTTGGAATTTTTACATGCAAGTCAAATCCATTTTTAAAAAAAAGTGTAGTCTCCATATTGTGTCACTGTTCTGAAATGTAAACATTCCAATTATTAGCTAAAATAGTCTAAAACTATTAATAATGGTAATAAATAATCAGTATATAATCAATTAGTTTTAAAATATTAGTAAAAACCATTACTGGTGAATCATTTTACCAAATGAACAAACTTCTACCACTTTCTTTTTTCCTAGAAAATTCTAATATTCTCATTTTCCTACTAGATTTGAAAGATTCAGAACTCAATCATTCATTCTTAAACATTTATTGAGGGCCTATTACTAACCTATTGCTATTACTAGCACTACTATGAATAGAAAAAGTATTCCTACTTAGTTCATATAATCTATGAAATAGAACCCTAGCAATTATGCACATGTAGGGTAGGTCCTAAATAAATGCAAAATATAAGTATTACTAGAAGCCTATAAAAGTATTACTAAGGCTGTTGCCATTATTTTTTAAGAGCCCAAGAAAATAAAATTAGTGAACATCCACTCTTGATATATGTATATATATATATATATATATATATATATATATATATATATATATGTGTGTGTGTGTGTGTGTGTATGCAGGTTCTGTTTTGTTTTGTTTTTTTTCATTTCAATATCCTTCATATGTCACATTATGACTCTGCAATCAGCTGTTTCTCTCTTTTTTTCAGTGACTAAAAAATCCTAAAATTTGTACATATTAATATGATTTATTAATACAATCAAATATGAGATGGTATTATTACTGGATGAAAGCCAGGAGTCCTGGGTCAGGTCTTGATTTCTTGCCTAGAAGTCAATCATTTCACATTCTTTATGGTAAAAATCAAAAAAGCAATCTTCAGCAAAAATACAGAAGTGTATTAGGTATTTCTTAATTGGATTGTCTTGAAATTCAGCAAAGATCATTAAAGAAAATCAGCTGGAGCTAGAAAACATTTAGTTTACTATAGATCCTAAATTTCAGTAAGAAAATGTCCAAGATACATGGATGCACATACACATATATAAATATTCAAATAATGGGGGTGAGGACAGAGAGTGCAAGGAAGAGAGACTGGAAGTAAATACATCTAGATATTAAATATAATTATCTCTGGAAATTAAATGAGTAGTTTTCTACACAATCCTTTTATTTCCAAAATTTCTATTCCAAGGTAAAATATTTCACAGAGGATAAACAAATGTTATTGGGAAAAAAAGAAACTAGAATCATAGCATTTAATAATATTCTATGCTTTAGCAACCATCAACAAAAGATATGGATAGCCTGATAAAATGGTTCATGCCTCTCTGTAGGCCATGGTGAAACCTCACCACTGAACAAATGAAGGAAGCAAAGCACAGCCACATGCCTGAGAGTCTCAATCTATCTAGTTCTTCCTTCTCATCACCACTAAATACCAGACTAATATCTGGCCTTATTAATAAAAGTGATGCGTGGATCTCAGTGTTGAGGCACATAAAATTGCATCCTTTATAAGATAAACATCTTATTAGAAATGATCCTTCAAGGTAGAATACACTGCCTCACTTTTTAACTTAACTTGTGTCTATTTTAAACAGATTATTCTGAAGTGAATGGAGGAAAGTTGGCAGGAAGGTAGTGCTACAAAATATTTTAAATGTACATGTTCATAAATTCTTAAATGTTAACATGGTATACAAATATACATTCAAATAATACAAAGTTATTCATGAGAAAGAGTAACCTAAAGTTACTCATGAAAATTTTATATAGAGAACACATTATATCACAATCAATAGAATAACTCAAAAAGGGGGGAGGGTAGTTAATATTTAGATATTTCCAAATAATAACTTTGGAGTATTAGATATGTACTTTATACATCCAACATATTAAATTGCCTTCCAATATGAAATAATAAAATGAGTAATGGTAATGAGGCACTATGAAATATACATCCAGATATTTGTGATATTTATTTTACACTAAAATTTGTGTCACATTCAAATGATAGTAAATTTCTCTATCTTTAGTAATTGCTTCATTTGGATTCTCAGCCCCCAAATTTGTAAAACCTCATTATAAGGGGAACACACTGAGACAAGTTTAAAAGCTAAACTACACCAGGGGTAGAATGCCTCAAACAATTTGTAGTTCTACAAGAGCATTATTAAAAAGGCTCAACATGTTATATTACCATGGAAATTGTGAAAAACATACATTCCCAAACAAATATTACTTTTTCTCAATGGTATGAAGTAATGAAAACCACATGTGTAAATCTGCGATCCGTGCAGTAGTTCAAGCCGCAGCTAATAGAAAATACAGAAAGTGAACTCTGCTATATAAAAGATTCTTGTTACAGAAATATAATGTGAAAACCAGATGCAGACAGAAAACCTTAATCACAGATGGGAATGTAATCACTGGCATACACAGCGCTTTTTTTGATCAGTCTTAACCATATGCACAATGTATTTATTTTCTAAGGAATGCAATAACTTGAGAAAACCTTCTATTTGAATTCAGTTAACCTCGTACTTATAATGCTTTTATCTTACTCCCCCATCCCTTCAATGTGTACACTGAGCAAAGGTTTTAAAAGGAAGGGTTGTTGGCCTTGGCAAATCATTCTTGTATCAGTTTATCTTTCAAAAATTTAATAGGATGTAAAGACTTCACACAACAGAATCTACCTCAAAAAGAGAGCAAGTACTGGTCCCCATTCCAGTGTTTCTCAGTCGCAGGCAGGAATTCCTTCACTGCCCAAACATATTTCTCTAGAGAATTATATCGACATTTGAAGAAATTTCTCCTTTGGTAAATTATATACAGCTCTTCCGAAAATGAGCCTTTAAACACCTCTCTTTTTATCAATCAATCTGGACTAGATCAAACCTTAACTCTAACTTTCCTCTTTCCTTTCATTTAAAAAAAATTTTTTTTTTACAGCATAAATATCGTACTTTTACATTAATAAAAATTCTATGAGTTTTTGGTTCCAAGGGGAATTGCCATAAAAGGAAATTGTTATAGTCTTTCTGACTTAGAAAACATTACCTTCCTAAGTACGCTACATTGTAGCTTACCTTTGACAAGGTCCCCATGGTCCCATCTATAGGACAGTTCTCCCATGTCCTTTGAATTAGTCCACGGAGCACCATGTATGCCTCACTTTGGATGACACTCAACTTCCAAAAGGAAGTGGTTGGCACATTGTTATGTGGTTGTCCCTCATCATTGGTTACCTGAACTAAACTTCAACATTCCCCCTACACAAGCCTCCTGAAACTTCCAGGACTACACTCATCCAGATTTTTCTTTCCCTAACTTCTCATTCCTTGATACATGCAAAGGAAGACACAGTCCTTATCTTGTCCTTTTCTGACACCCCAGGACCTCTACAACTTGGAGCTAGCCTACACTTTCACCTCTGCTCTTGCAGGACGCAGCTCTTTGATGAATAAGCCCCAAAGGCTGCGTCCTTCCACCTTCAGGGCTTTGTCCACTGAGCCTTTCCTCAGACTGTCGCATGGCCAGCTCCTTCCTAACAACTGCTGCATCAAGTGTCACTTCCTCAGAGGTGATTTTCCAACAAACCAAAATTACATCTTAGCAGCAGCAGCAGCAGCAGCAGCAGCAGCACCCCCTCTATTTTCACCAACATTGTTGTTTTTTTTTAATTGCCTTCATCACAGTTAACATTAAGTAGAATAATCCTATTAATGTCTTTATTATCTGTTTCCCTCCCTTTCCCCTGAACTGCAAGCTCTATGAGAGCAAGGTATCGTCTGCTTTTCTTGTTATTCTATTTTCCACACTTAGCAATGTACTTGGCACATGAAAAGAATGAGACAAATGAATTCTACCTAATGAAATGCTTCAAAGGCCTAATTCAATCCCTGTGGCCTTCACAAGCCTTTCCCTGACCAAACCTAGGGCCTATGACTGTTTCTCTTATTTAAATAGTAAGAGCATTTACAGTCTATTTCAGGTTGGGCAGGCAACCTGTACCTGACAGATATTATTCACCTGAGTCCATTCTATACACATGCATAGGCCAGTTTGGGAATGACCCAGCCTCATCCAGGGCTGTGAGGCCAGCCCTTCCTACCACACCAAGCAGTAAGATGCCATGATTTAAAACCGCAGCATAAACCCATACAGTCTTCAAGATACAAATGCATAATGCATCTAGTAGTTTTTATACATAAACTCAACTTCTAATTGAGTGTATCAATGGAGTTTCCTATTGTAGAAAAAGATCTCATCTTGTTCTCTACACCTCTTCCAACCCTACCTAAATGCACACAATCTGTTGTAAGATCCGCAGGGAATGGAGGTATGGTTATTCCACATTGTTCACATCGAGTGCCTACCATGGTACCTGGCTCACAGAAGATATTCACTCTACCTAGACTGAGTAAACAAAGGAACAAATGGTAACTAAATATTATCTAATCTTTCTTCAAGCCATTTCCTTTTATTGTAATAAAGCATTGTTTTCAAATCCCTCAAATATTAAAGAGAGGGTAGATGACCAATCTATGACCTATTTTTAGTCAAACTAATGATACATATAACCAATTAGTTAACAAAATCCCTCAAATATTAAAGAGAAGGTAGATGACCAACCTATGACCTATTTTTAGTCAAACTGATAATACATATAACCAATTAGTTAACAAACCAGACAATTAAAAATAGTAGAAAGCTCTTGAATAGCTCCTCTGTTACAGGTATAATTTCATTTTCAAGAAATAAAATATTCTAAAAATGACTATAGCTTACCTATACTGATCACATAGAAGACCACTGCTTGCATGCTCTGGTTGGCATGGAATCTCAGCTCTTGCACTTATCAGCTATTTGACCTTGGACTTGTCACTTAACACCTCTAACCTTCAAATATAAATCTCTAAAGTAGGATAACAATACCTTACCAGGATGACATGAAGATAAGAGAAGGTACTTATGAATTATCTATCGCAGCGCCCCTACAAGTTCAAGTGTTTTTTTTATCCAAGTGCTCAGTCCTATCATTTTATAATAGAAAGGTAGGCTGTACCCATTTTAATATGGTTTAAGACATTAAAATAAAGCATTATGTCACTACTCAAAAAATGACAGAGTGCAATCATTGCTTTTCCACTCTTAAAGTCACAATTTATTATTAGTGATAAAAAATAAATCAGTCAATAATACTAAAATGAGGAAAACAGCAGCAGGTCCTAAACATTTTGCAGTGAAAATGGAAAAAAAAAAATGCTAACTAATGTTTTGTGATTTAAATTTTTATTTTCCTCATCTAATTTCATCTGTGGAAAACCATTGCTAGGGGATAAGAGAACCAATTATTTCCAAAGACTGGTTTCTCTAAATAAAGGCATCTGTTCCATGCCGGCAACTTTCACACGAAAGAAAAATGGGACTTCAAAAGTATCTGCATTCATGATTGATGGTCACATATCTCAAAAAAGAAAGAGAAGATATACAATTGTCCAGCTGCAAACATGATCTGGTTGCTGCTGCTCCCTATCAGCTGATAGTCTCTCTCATTTCTTTCTATTTCTTTCTTCCCTCCTTCCCTCCCCCTGCCTCAGAAACCTATAAAAATGTGGCATTCTTTTATCATCTGAGGTCACTTTTCTAAGTGCAGTGAGAAGTCCTGATCATTCTCCATTTAACTTTAGTGTAATTCCCACCTGCAGTCTATGTGGCTGGCCCTGCTCACGGGGAAAATTCCTAGGTGGGGTTTGAAGTTTGTCAGGAGAGCAATAAAACAGAGAAGCCTGGGAGAAAGAAAATGCAGGTTCACACCTGCCCCCCCACCCCACCCCACAGGGTGACCTTGGGCAAGTGACAGACCCTCTAGAGGTGATTTTCAAAATGACCTCATTCCCTTGCGAGTATTAAATAAAACAACGTAGGAACCTCCATGAAGGCCTCCAATATGCCTCCAATATGCCCCCTCCCCACACATATCTGTCTGAACTGAAGGCTGGCTGCCCTTCTGAGTTGTCTCTTCATATGGAAATGGTACCTGGAAGGAATGTCCATGATACTCTTTGCCCGTTTCCTCCTTCTGCATCACAGAATCTTGGAGTGAGCTGGACCTCACTATCCAGGGCCGTTCTAATTTTAAGGTGAGTTCCTCAAGCAGCAGAGCCCTCGGACTCCCACACAATGTTGGAAAAGACAGGACTGGATGGGGAGAGGAGAATTGGGGTACAGAGGGTAGAGGCAAGTACTGGAGGGGAAGAGCTCAGCCAGGGGACTAGCCCAGAAAACAGATCTGGGTGGGAAGTCAGTCCCCGGCAAGTAAGAGATAACTTGGAGACATGTGGCAGAGAGAAAGCTGGGTGCCACTAAAATGTTTTTGAGTCTCACTGGGTCCCTGATCAAAGGGATAATTTTAATTCATAAATGTGCACATACATACAGTATTTTGCTTACAATTGCACCTACATACGGTATTTTGCTTACAATTTCAGGGAGCTAATACTTTATAAAATCACATTTGTAAACTTCAGGGCAAAAGCAATAAATAGATAAAACTAGATTAAGATGTACATTTATAAATATGCAAGTGACTTGACCACCTCCCAGTGTGCCTAGGGCCAATTCTATACATGGGAATGTTGTTTGTTTGTTTAAACTTACATACCAAAACATAATGGCAAATAAATTGTTCATTCTATATAAGAAAACAACAAAAGGCAACCAAAATGGAAGAGACAGAAAAGAAACATGTTCTTGAAAGCAATGAATTATTTCAGTATAATATTAAGTAAATAACTTGAGCTCAAGGCATAAGCTTTCAACAAAAGTTTTAAAGACATCAAATAGTACCCCCAACTGTTCTAGATTCCTACTTCAAGGAGACTACAAACCAGCAGAGAAGTCTGAAACACAAGGATGGGAGCAAAAAGTCAGCTGGGATAGATTCTCTCTTTGAGGAAAAGGTCATGAAGCCTTCGGAGGGGTTTCACCATGGATGTGGGAGAGGGCGTAGTTGGGTCCCTGAGGTGAGAAAGGTCCAGCAAGTCTGCCCTTCTGTCTTATCTTGAACACCTCTGTATCCCCAGAAGCCAAACAGAGCCAGACTCCCCATTTTGTATGTGCTCAATGAAGGGGCTGCCAGAGAGAGAAGATGATACACGGGGCATCTAGAAGAGAGTGGGGGCTAGTTCCAAAGTGGCTCAGAGGGACACTAAGAACAGGCAAGTGAGACCTTAATGAAAATCATGCTTCACAAGTATCATCTCATGTGATTCTCACAATAGCCTTATGAAGTCATGTCTTTACTAGCCAGATGGGAATTATTTCCAGGTGAAGAAGGAAAGCAGAGGAGCAGAGATGCAGTAAAGCACTTGGGGACTGGGTCTTTTCACCACTTTACCCAACTGTCTCAGGCAGAGAGCAGCCTCCCCTCCCCAAGAAAGGCAGAACCAGCCAATCTCAGGCTGAGGCTGCCATCTCAGACTTGACAGTGAGTGAAGCAGGTACAAGATTTGCAAAAAGATTTGAGGACCAAGGGACATACAACAAAACCTCCCCTTACAATCACCAAAGCCTGGGCCCCACTTTCTTCCGCCCAGGAAACCACTGTTGTCAGCTTCTTGTACACACTTGCTCATTACTTCTTTCTTGGCTGCCTATGATTAGTTTTTATCAAGCGCCACTGACAACAGGGAAAATTAAGACTCAAAAATTTCAGTTCTGACAGATTTTATAAGAAAACCACAAATTTGGCTTAAGTTCAAAGAGTAAAAAGAATTACCAGTATTTTCATATTAAATGATAACAAAGTAAAAGGCCCTGAAATAATATTACCTTGATAAACCACCATACCCTAAAAGTCCTCATATAGGTCATTTTGTTGTTGCTGCTGATGTTTCTACCAATAATTGAAATCCCTTCCAATGGGGAGCCAAAGAGCAAGCAATTTAATCATAAAATGTAATACTGTCCTTTAACATATAAAAGAAATTTATCTACTGTTTCAATATGAGACCTCCATTTAAGTGTGTGTGTGTGTGTGTGTGTGTGTGTGTGTGTGTGTGTGTAGTGGTCCTGTGCATGGCATGACAGCATGTATTTTGTTTACTATCCACTGATTGTAAAGTATATAAAGACAATTTGCTTTAAAGTCTGTCATATTTTAATGCATTCTTGTTCTTTTACTTTATATTTGAGAAGTGTCATCACATGACAAAGTATTTAGTCTACAGATAATGCTTGAGGCTCTGTATAAATGAATGGAATTTCAAAATCCCCTTGAAATAACTGTCCCATCCCCACCCACCCCCTGCCCCATCTGCCTCCCCAGAAGTACCAAGCCCAGAGTCTGGGACACTGGTTCTTAAGCACTGTCTCTGCTGCTTCATCAACCAAATTTGACTTCTTACTCTCTGGTCCCTGCCTTCTCTCCTCTACATAATGTCGGAGTCAAAAGTGATTTTATAAATTATCCCACAAACAAAAGCCCAATGTTTAAAATAGATCAACTATTAGGCTGCTCCAGCGGAAAGCTGAATCCAAACTGAGCCAACCTGCCCACTTTTTATTCACCCACGTGGCCCGAAGCTACCTGTAAAAAGGAGAGCAGGACAGTTTGAAATCCATGCAAGATGCTGAGGCACACACAAGACCCAAGTCCCAGAGAGGTCAGTAATAATCCCGCACACAACGCCCATCTTTAAGGAGCACCTACTATCACCATTTCCCCAAAGTAGGTGAACCACAAGGATCCCCTCAGCAGGGAATATACAAGTAGCTTCTCAGAGTTCCTTCTGGAGGCTGTGACCCTATGAGCCACCTGAGACTTTTTGAGTCTAGGAGGAGTAGGAAGGCTGACCCTGAAACATGTGAAGTGATTCCCAAATTCTGGTAAGTTAAAACACACTGGACACTTCATCCATGTTGTCAACTCTTCACCCTCCCTGAATCAACCTCTATATCCAAGTTCTAATCATTTTTCCTTCACAATGTCTTTTGCACCTGACTCTTCTTTCTTGTTCCACAAACTCGATTCTGGTCATTCTTCTACAGTATCTTACATCTAAAGTGCACATCAAGCTTCCTACTCACCTTAAGCCTCCAGCCTTTCCCCACCCCCATTCCCATCCATCCAGTGATCACAATCAAGCCAACTCTTCAGAAACATAACTTGGACTGGGTAAGTAACTTCCCTTTACCTGGCACTTTTTTTGTTTTTTTTTTTTTTTTGCTTTGATTTTATTAAGATCTATTTTACTGGCATCCATTGTTCAAAAAAAGTCCACTAGGAAATTAATGAATAAAATAATTTGTTGTAAAAGCAAAACTACTCTGGTTTCGCAGCACTGGGAGGAAGAAAGGACTTGAATTCAATCTGTGTACCCTCTGTGCCTCCTTGCAACCCTGAGAGGTCCCATAGGACACAGCCTTACTCAGAAGATAAACCTTAAATCAAAATGCCTAACATCCAAGACAATTATGATCTTTTTGCTTATTTTCCAATAATCACCCCCAATGTCCTTTATATGCTCTATAGCCACATTTGTAAATGTATTCTCTATCCAACCCCCACTCAACCTACCCCAATACTCTTCCCAAAGGCTTTTTCTACATCTGGACTTTGCCTTGATAAACCCAACCTGTCTCAGGCCAAGTTTAAATTCCAACATGCTCCCACTTCTAAAATCTCATTTACTTACTATACCATTTCATTGATAAATAAGCCCTATGATCTTGTGTAGCTATTTAATGTGTCCTCCATGGGTTTACCATTCAGTGGGAAATGAACTTACTACCTACTCAGAGTCTCCATCGAACCTATGGCTTTACACATATTAGGAATTCACTACATACTAATTTGCTTCGGATTTACAACCAAGAGTAAACATTTCCATTTTCTTTTAGATACTCTAAAAGGTGTCATTACCAGGGATACCCAAAATGCATATGTCCTTCTTTAACAATAGAATAGCATTAATGATTTGTTCATTTTATTGCTCTTCATTTATATTTCCCTCTGGTATTTTATGTCCATTCCCTCTAGCCAACTTAAAGCTTGACTTGCACATGTCATTGGAGAGGGATCACATTTATTTAGACCTGAACAGACCTACCTACCCTTATTTAAACAAAGGGATAACAATTCATTGTCCACCTGTTTCCCAACCAGAGGTCAAACGTGGATCTCATTTCTAAATAAATCTAGCTAGAGACGAGAATGAAAATAATGTGACAGGTAGGCAAAGGGGTTAGGTAGTAAAGAATACTTGTCTGACACACGATAAAAGTTAGCCAATCCTAACACTCACTTAAAAAGAACACTTTCACAGGAAAGGATTACCATGTCAGTCTGATCAACACCACAGTTCCAGTCCCAGTATCATCTGCTGTTCTTCCCAGCTGTGTTTGCTCATCACTGTGTACATAACATATGCATAGATTCACAAAATAAACTAGCAGTCTTTCCTAACCTGTTTTACAGCTCACATCTTCCTGTATCTTGAGGTTAGGAAAAGAAGGATAGTACACCTTGTTTTAACCAAACAGACGGCCCAACTTACTAAGACTTTGTGTTTAAAGCACAACTTGCATCATGCTTCCAATATCCACTGAAGGATGATGTCCCAATTACTGACAACCTCTTTGCCAGCCCAAATGTGCATTTGAAATGCTCTCTGCAATGCTGCTAGCTCCCTGGCACAACGCTGTGCCTGCATTTGCAAGTACCATTACACATCTATTCAATACTTTTCCTAACACCTGTCTCATCTCCTACCTGGGACACTCCCCACAAGGTATAGCGGAAGGGACCTCCTGAGTACTCTAAGGGCCTCTTTAAAACTAGTTTCCTCCCCTGGTGCTCTAACAAACCTGGCCACATCTAGCTCACCCCTGTTCTGGCAATGTGTCCTCTCATTAGTAGTGGACCCTAGCTAGAGCTTCTTTGGACAAACTGCCATTACATCTCATGCTCATATTTTCTCTAGTATTTCTCTAACATGATAGTCAATCCAGTCAAGTCAGGTGCCAACTAAGAGCTCAGTTATTTTAAGACATTCTCCTTTGTGGCAAAGAACCTTCAATTTGACCTCCCATTGAATGTTCAATGCCCAAACTTCTACAACTCATGGAGCAAAAGTGATTCTTGTTGATTTCACTTCTAAATGACAGATGACAATAATGTAACTTCCAAGTCCTATCAATTACAGATATTCCTTAAAGGAAAAAAAAAAAAAAAAAAAACCAGTACTGCCACCCTGGATGATTAGAGAGTGCTCAACTTGATCAAATCACAAGTATAAGAATGTAATAATTCCCAAGTTGCAAAGAAATTCAGCCCAGGTTCACTAAAAAGAATTTTTTTTTAAGAATTTCAAAAATTGGGATTAAATTTCTAATAATGTCTATTTTTTTACCAACTAAAGAAAAATACAAAACCAAAGTGTTATTGTTAATTACTAGGCATTTTAACTATTTTTAGAAGCAACAGACTTTCTTCAGACAATGCAATAGGACAATTTTTCAGTCTTTCTTGTTTAAGAACCAATTCTTAGCCAAATGATCATGTGCCCTTATTCATGTAAATAAGTTGTTACTTACCAAGTTCTCTCAAAAATAATTTATATTCTAAATATCCAAGTGAGTTAGGTCCAAACTGCAGGACTGTGGGCTATGAAGAACATACAGTAAGTGGAGCCAATCACCGCCATACTTTAACCTAGCCCATTGTACCTGCCCCCGGGTAGCAAATTCATCTAACTCAGCAACTATGAAGCAAAAGCATAAAGGTTATTTTCATCAAGCAAAACTAAAAATGTTTTGTTCCTTCTCATTGCATAAACAGGTTCATTCCTCCACCACTCACTTCTGGAAGAGGTATAGTAACAAGTAAAATTTCTCAGGCAATCATCAAAGGTCCAGGATGGCTATGGAAAAAATGGTTCCCTATTTTCAATGTCACTTCTTTATAGTGGAGAACAATGGAAAGATAATAATGTTCTACACTGAATCCATTCCCCAGTTGTATGGAAACTAGCAGTGCCGCCCCCATCCCCCAGCTCAGAATTAAAAATATAAACAAGGATTTATTTGCATCCACCGCACCATGGGAAATTCCTGAAAGACTACTCCCAGTACTCATCCATATTCAAGTTGAGAAGCCTAATTACTAGTGCCTGTGCCCACCATTTACTCCTGAAGAGGTCATCTGAGGGCTAGAATGCACCCCAAGCTACCCAGCAAAAGTCAGTGATTGAACTGGAAGGGGAACCCCAGTTCACTTATTAGAGGAATGCACACATACCAGGTCCATCTCTGTTTAACACAAAGAGTGCTTACATTACATAACAATAGCTACAGACTCAAAGTGGTGCAGAATCTCTCTCCTCCTGTCTTCAGGAGTGACCAGAATATTGAAGCTGGCTGGTTAGGAGATGCTGAGATGCAGACAAGCCACGAGACTAGGCACACTAGGCAGAAGACAGCTCCAGCATGCTGAATGAGAGATCATGACTAGGAAATGGACTGGTTCCTCCTGGCTTCAGCATAGTGTAGAAAGATGGTATTTTGACAAGGGAACAGAATTTAGTAATGGAAAGACCAGAATTAGGAAGTACTGAGGAATACAAACCAGCATACACTTGGGTAAATTCAAGGATATTTATCAGCTAGTAGCCAACTCTAAAACAGTGGATGTATACATAGTTCATAGCTGCTAAGGAGAATATTAAGCCAGGTATGCAAAAGAATAAGACTGTAATTATTAGAAACAGGGGACAAAAGTAGGTCATTAATTTTAGGAACACAAGGAATCCTCAGTTTCCCACTGGGGCGAAAGATCCAAACCAGAAGAGCAACTAAAGAAGCTAGCCAGCCTTAGAAGGGCCTAAAGCTCTTTAAAATGCAGAAAGAGAAATGCCGATTAATCATTTACTTTAAAAGTCAGTGAGGACAATAAGTGAAGGTTAAATGCAGGCTCAGAGGAAGCCTCTTACATAAGTCAGTTCCTCTCCTCTCTCCCAAGACCAACAACTAGGTGGCAGACTTGAAAGCCAAGAGATCTTCAGAAGCAGTCTATGCCCCAAGCGTTAAAAGGTGAATGAATCTAGTCAATCAGAGGAGCTTAGAGTGTTAAAACAATGAGAAAACTTTCCATTTATGGGCTTCCTCCACACTCAACAAGATTCATATTCTAAAGGCTCTATTCACCCAAATACTAATTCTTCCTTAGAGATCTTGTCCAATACAAGACTATAAAAACAAACGCCCGCTTCATTTCTCTACAAGTTACATTATACAGGTAATCTCATTTAGAACCATCAAAGCAAGGGAACATTAAAAAGTTCTCTTAAAAGTCCGTGAAAATGCCAAGGGTTCTAAGCAGCATTCATGGCTCTCAACTTTTTCAAGCAGAAAGTTCTCATACCTTACACCTCAACGCGGGCTGTAACTTAATCAGTTGTTTTAGCCTGGGCATCACTTCATTAAGTGTGAACATTGTGCAAAGTGAACATTTTGCAAAGGGCTCCCAAAAGCTCTCCCTGGTTGACACAATCTAAGGCACTAAGGCTCCAATGCTTCAGCACAAACAGCTCGTTAGAAGATCATATACCAAATGATGGGGTTGCCTCTGTGAAACAAACCTCCTGACACAGACACCTGACTCAGCATCATTACTTGAGGGCGGCAAAGTCCTTGGTGCTGTACCAGGGACTATATCCCCATAGCTGCCCAGGTCACTGCAAGATATGTTACCACAACGTGCCACAACTTCCCTTCAAATCAGAAATTCCTTCAAGCAGTATTCTTGGGTTGGCTATGTATATGTAATCAATCACAAGAACACCCTCGATACAGGGTGGGGCAAAAGTAGGTTTATAGTTGTTTATATGGAAAACACACAATTATTAATAACACAAGAATAAACTTTGTGTTTATCATACTCACACCTATAAACCCACTTTTGCCCCACCCTGTATTGTTCTCCAAACTACTTCTTTGGAGTTGGTGTTTCAGAATAAACACTGCATTTGTTCATCCAATATGCTAATGTTTCATAATGACAGATGACAATAACGTAACTTCCAATTCTGCAGATATTCTGGGTTTATATGAGAAAAGTACGTCTGTCAGTTCAAGCG
Organism: Noctilio leporinus; assembly: GCA_004026585.1. NCBI lineage: Eukaryota > Metazoa > Chordata > Mammalia > Chiroptera > Noctilionidae > Noctilio > Noctilio leporinus. The sequence goes on along the minus strand of PVIW01001323.1, from coordinate 156,300 downwards.
TGAAGCCACAAGCTACACAGCCTCTAATTGATCCTAAGCGGTGATCACATCTCACCTTGGACAAATTACTTATAAACACAAGCCAACCTAACTGCAACTGTGGATACAGTTAATATTGAACCTGATTCCAATTTTATCAGTCTTCTACCTTAATTGTCTATGCCCAGTTTCCAATGGAAAGCATCACCATTTTTACTATAAGAATGCAGTGTTATTTATACTGATTATTTGAGATGTGTTAGTTTTCTTCCTGATTAATCCTGGATGATTAAAGAAGAACATGTCTTTCCTAGAAACTTGACTAGTAAAATGCATCTAATTTTTTCTCTAATATGGTACTTTCTCTATCCATAGAACTTATTTGATTAGCAGTGCTATAGAAGCTAAAGCTTTTGTATGCAGGCACTCAAGCATAATTTAATCATTTTTACTTAAGCATGAAAAAAATTATTTTTAAAGCTCTGTTAGGTAAAAATATCCCCGATTAGTTTAAACTTACATGTGCAAGTGCGGTAAAGGTAAAATAAAGCACAGGATGCTCACTAGGCAATGAAACAATGTTAACTTTGTTATAATAGTGGCCAATAAGTTAAAATAAAAACAGTATTAGAAAATGTAAGAACTACCTCACTTTAAATAAACATGTTATTGGGGAAAAAAAATTGTGCCAACCCTTTTTATATGACCAGATTGTCACCTATCGAAACCTTTTACACAGTCCAACAAGATGAGGTTCTAATTGCATCATACCATTTATCTGCTGAGGATGGAAGTGCCAACAAATGAAAATGCACATTAGGCAAGAGATTGTCAAAAACAGATAATTGTCTTCTTTTTTTATTTTTTGTCTTTTTTTTTTTGTTTTTTTGGGGTTTTTTTGTTTTGTTTTTAAATAACCCACTCACATTAACAAAAGACTGCAGTGGCTTCCAAATTATAGGTTGTTATTTTTAGTGGAAGTAGTTCAATATTCATATTGGAGCAGATGTAGCAGTTTAACAAAACAGCTCTTCAAATCCTGCACAAATTGAAAACAGGAAAACTGATTGCATTTTCTCTTATCACTTTCCTTTTCTGAATTGACACTTTTGGCCTTCTGAAAATTTACAAACGGCTTTCATCTCAAAAGCACCTGCTGATCAAATAGAAACCTAACATTTTCATGAAAATGGTATAAAGTACTAGTTTTGTTCTAAATGTTGTAAAGGGCATCAGTTGCCTACTTGATGGCAATAATTGTTATGAATAAGGCATGTTCATAAATTTCATATTTTCATTGAAACGTACAAAATGTTATGCTTTTCTATTTTTTGCATATTCACTTTTTAAATAATTCATAGTTCTTGGACTCAAAGTCTGCCTAATATGTAGTTTTATTCTGCAAAGACTAAGCAAAGTATATAGAAGAGTAGATTACACTAAGAAGATAACAAATACATATTTTCTGTCCCCACTCCAAATATACATATTTATCTTTATATATTTATTTCACTGTCTATGCACGCAGGGCGTGGCAAAAGTAGATGCCTAGTGGCAAATACATGGAACACAGAGTTAATTTTTGCATAATTATTTATTATTATATTATTTTTCTTTCTGAACCGTACACCTGCTTTTGCCCAAGCCTATATATACCTCCTCTTTTTTAATTCCACTCACCAAAAGAAAACAAGAAACAAAAAGTCAAAGTCAGTCACTATTTTAGAAGGGGACATTCTTTTATCAGATAAAGATGTAGCAGGTGCCTGGATGTTTGGAGTCCCCCAAACTGGGGAAGAACAGACGTTACTCACCACAAACTGGTAAACATTTAAATGATGTGACCAACAACTCACTAAACATACCTCCAGAGAAGGTAAGTGGTCAATCTTGAAAAGGGGAATGATACATATACTACACAAGATTGGCAGCTAGGCTGCTTCTCAGATTTTTAAACAAAATTGCTCTCCTTGTTTTCTTGTGACACCCAATCCTGGGTAAAATTAAAGATGCTCCTAAAACATGTTACTGTTCATTTCTCAGCCAATAGAGGTCCACCCATCCTGAAGGATTCCAGACTGCCCATTCCCATTCTGCCTGGGTGATAAGGTAACCTGAAGGCAGAAATGACATACATAGTAATATATGTGCCACTCTGGCCAGTTGGCCTGCAAATTTCCGTGTTTGACCATGCTCAGTGAGGCAACAGCAAACCTGAAATGTCAATATGTTCAGTCAATGGAAGTGAAATAATGGCACTCTATTGTCTTACCCAATGGATCTGTGCTGTCAACAAGAAAACATGCCCCTCACTTTAAACAAATATTAATTGGACTGGATCATATTTACCTATGAAAACACCTATCTTGACAAGGTGTAGGAGGCAAACCAATCATTTTGTCCACTTTTACCCATTTTAAGAACCTTCCAAAGGTAATACTATAATTTTTAAAATACACTCATGAGTCAATAAAACCTTTTCTTTTTCTTTTTAAAAACCATCTCCAAGGAAAATTTTCCATGATTCAAATTCAAAATACAAATCTACCTATCAGACTCAGTGACTTTTTTCCCCTAGACCAAATTGAAACCATACTATCAAATCAACTAATTTCATATTAAAAGTCGGCTTCCTTTGCGTTTTTCACTCACTCAAGTATGTTAGCATCAATTCATCACCCTTTCAAAGCAAGTCACACAAAATCAAACACCAATGATCAATTCCAGAAGACTCTACCCTTTTTTCTCAGTTTGTCAATCCTGCAAATTAGGGGTAATGAAACTCGTGTTAAAATAAGGGAGGTGGTGCTGAGAACAGAAGGGGGTGGAGGTGAAGAGGAAATTAGACATTTAAGTCATTCAAATTTTGCCTAAGTTCTATGGCCTTCCCTTGCACTGGAAGAGAAACTGTCTCACCTTACAATAAAAAAAAGACTTCTTAAAAATAAAAATGACTCTTTAAAATTAAAAAATGATGAATCAAGTTATTAAGCAGCTTTTCCCCCTCTCTTCATCTAAAGGCTTCAGTGTCCAACCAATAAATAATCTATTGTTCTCCTTTATCGGGTCTCTTTAACCCTATTCAGACAGGCAAAACTAAACCCAATTAAAGATAAGGCCCTGCGGTCATCTCACCTTGGCGTGTCCAATCTGGATCGTGGAGGTGATGCGAGATAGTGGCCAGGCCAGGGTTGAGGTCTCCTCCTCACCCATACAACAAAAGGCAGATTTCTCTTTCTCTCTCTCGGCTAATCTTTAAATGTAAATTCTCTCTACCAGCTAAGAGGAGCGACAGATAACATGTTACATCTTCACTTCTCCGGCTCTTATCGACTTCTGAATCATTTGGAGAGGGAGCTAGGGAGAGAGAGAAATCAGCCTCCCGGTGCGCCCCCCTGCTCCTTCCCACCCCTCCCACCTCCTCACTCGCCTCCCCTCCCTGCTCATTGGAGATTACCTTCTGGCAAAGGAGAGCAAGAGAGGCAACGCAGCCGAGGCGGCACCCAGACCCTGGCTTTGTATTCATTAAACACACATCGGAGCTTATCAGAAGTAAAAGGCTTGTCAGGATGGCACATTGTGTGTGAGTGAGTGTGCGAGCGCAGGAGGGAGAGGAGAGGAGCCAACGTGCATCAGGGTGATTACAATATCAGCAGGGCCCAGATGGAGGCAGGAAAATAAACAGAGGGTGCGTGTAAGACAGAGCAGGCGAGAGAGGAAAAGTAGGAGAGAGAAGAGACACAGGCTGGAAGAAATGAAAAAGCTCAAGGAGTAAGGGGAGAGGGAGGGCTCAGGCCCCAGGATGGGAGTGGTAGGTGGGGGTACTGTGCAGGTACTCCACAGCTGGGTGAGAACGCAGGGCTGGGGGGCTCCTGCACTCCCAAGTCTACCTCTACTCTGAGAAAAAGATAGGGATTCAGACTAGCAAACTGTATTTCCCTGCTCCAGGGCTAGCCGGTGAACACTGGAGGTCCCGTGAAGGTCAGAGGGGGATCAAGAGCTCCCTCAAGGCACAGCATAACATTGAGATGTTCACGTCTTACCTGCATCCAAATAGCCACAATTTGCAAAACAAACCTAGTTGAGTCCCCACAGCACTGACGAAGCCTGCAGACCAATCAATCTCAAGTGGGAGTTCTTGTCCCTTTCTTCGCTGACCCCAATACTCCTAAATTACACACCCCTACACACCCACCCACCCATGACAGAGACAGACACTGGCAGATATTAAACATCTCCTTTCCTTGGGCTTTAATGTGTCCTAGCAGAAGAAGACTGGAGCTGCCAGCATTCCTGTGATAAAAAGGGCCACTTGTGATTGGTAGCTACAGGTGACTCCTGTAGACATCTGCTCCACCTCCAGGAACTGTATTGCGGGGGGAGGGGAGGTTCCTTATGTGTACATCTTAGAGTCTATTTTGGAGGTGGGCATCTGAAATTGAGGCAATCAATCTCTGCTTCAGCTGCCTCTCAGCTCTTCACCCACCCAGGGCCTAGGAATCAATCAGAGAACAAGCAGGCTAAGAACTGTCCATCAGACCAGAATTCGTCCTCCAGGCTGTCAGGGTGAGGAAGGAGACACACAAGGGTAAGGCACAGTAGTCCCTTTTCACTTTTAAATGCAGCCATCGCACAATCTGGACACCTGATCAGATCCTGAACTGAGTGCAGATAATGCAGCCAAGGTTACTTAATTAGGAGTACTTGGGTGTGTTAAGCTCTCAGTGCAACATGAAGAGTTGAGAATGAAATGACCAGCAAACTGCAGTTGCTCATAGCACACACAGTGACACTTGGGGTTATAAAACAATTTATGCCTGGGGTCTCAATATAAAGAGACAACAATGGTAGGAGTGGGATGAGGAGCAATGCTAGTGAGTAGGAAAACAACGTACATGAGCAAGAGGGTGGCCTCACAGAGGAGACACATTGGAAGAAGTCCTTTAGAAAATAAGGAGAAGCATTCTTTAATCAAGCACTCCCCTCCAAAACACTTAGTCAAAAGCCAGTTTTAGGTGTGGTGGATTCACATCCTAATCCCTGACCCCCACTATGCTCCCACCCTAAGAAAAGAATTCAAGGAAGTTTGACAGGTAAGGCAAAGTGAAAAAGACTGAGCATAGGTGGGGGAAGGGCATGTATGAAAAATCTTCACAATGAATGTGAGATAAAAAGGGGTCTGCCACAATCATCTATTAATCCAATAATATGGAAACGAGGTACCACTGAGATGAGTACAGGATACTCCTTGTCCAAAAATCTTCAAAAAGTGAGCATTTTAAAAAGTATCATTTTAGCTCTCATAAAAGGTTACCTTCCACTTTTTTTCTAGTTATAGAAAACACCTTTCAGAGTAACCAAATCCAACCACACATACCTTCCCCTTTTATTACATTGTAGTTAGATTAATTTGGACACAGACTGCAAGCAAATGCCTATAAATCCAAAGCAACTCTAGAAAGAAAAATATACAAAAAATACACAATTTACAAATGCCCACTGGTTTTTCCATTACATGTTCTTTGAAAAAATGCTATTTAAGAAAAGAATGCAGTGTTTTCAAATCCAGAAAAGGCTGACATTTTTTCTATTAAAAGCATCCAAACACTGAAAACAAGAAGAAAACTGTGCAAAAGCTAATGTGCCAATGTTCTTATTTTGCAGAGGCATGGTATTTCTATTACTACCTTGTTTGTTCATTGACTTTTGACTCACAGTTGTAGAAAAAAATCACCAATTCTCAAATGGGAAGAATCTATGGCTCTTTTCCAAGCCAAATACTTCACTGCAAAGCTTTAGACTTATTTTTTTAAAGCAATATAATAATCAAGAACTATAATCACAGAATAAGTGTACAACAGAAAGTGATTTCTATAATCACAGCTGTCTTAAAGTCCAGGCTGGTGACTAGAAATCTTAATTGCAACTAGTTCTTTTCTTAATAATAGGTTACCTTCCTATAAAAGCAAGAAGTCCATCTGCCCCAGGCAGATAAGTTTTGAAGCATTAATGCAGATAAAAATCTATTTTTTTTCTTTCTTTCTTTGAGTATGTGAATTCTAGTGTGCTATAATGTGAGAATTCCAACATATGACCATTATGGCACAATATCTCATTGCTCAGCTTGTCATTATTTCATTTGTAATTCTTATGTTAATTATGTTCATAATTACTATAAACAGATGTGGGAGACATCCATGTGACCTTTTATTGAGGAATGAATTCCTTACTTATTTTACTTTAATTTCTCATTTATGTGAAGCTGAAAATGCAGAAATAAAAAGGCTTTTAAATTTTCTGATGTTTTATATACATACATTAAAACAAAACCTACCTTCTACTTCATCTGCATTTCAAAATATGAGAATATTCTTAACATTTAAGCATCATTACAGCACATTTTAAAATTGCACACTGACTCTCACTGCTCCTCACTCAACTGTAGCTATGGATGACACACAAAGGCTAGCATCCATCTCCAAGTTGGTTGTCTTTATTTTTTTTTTATATCAAAGGTTAATGCAGAAGAATTGTGCTTCAAAAACAAGTGCCTAGCAGCTACATCGCGATTTATTCACTCATAACTCAACCATCACTCTCTTTACATAAAACACATTTACAATAAAATCAGTATGGATTTCATTAGCTGAAAACCTCCTCGAATTTCATTTCTTTGGCCCTAATCTATAATTAGTGTGGACAGACAGGTGCAAACCCTTCTCTTCTACAGATGGCTACTGGAAATGGTGCAAAGTAGCTCCTTCTGTTTAAACAACACAGAGATAACCTGCTCTGTCTTATCACTTACAATTACCTCCATTAAACTGAACTAATGTTTGCTTTAATAAAATGTCCACTGTTCTTTAAACATTATTTAGGAACTCTTATATTAATGGCTGTAAAAAAGTGAAGTTGGAAGGTATCTCTTTAGATAATAACTTATGCTGGATAAAATGTTCCAGTAATAGTTCACAAAGGTGTCTTAGTTGATTTAACATTTGGTGGTTATTTGGCATAAATAGGGTCAACTATCATATTTTTTAAAGGTATTTAGTGACAAATATTTTAACGAGTATAGTGGGATAAACTTAACATTTCCCTGAGGACTAGAAGTCTGAAAGACTTAATTTTTTTCTTATAGATTTTAACTTATTGGACTATATAACTTGAAGTCCTAGATTGTTTTCGAAAGATATTTATGTTAACCTAATTTTATGTATTTGCTTAACTTCTTATAGATTATTCTGAAAGTTATGAGTTCATTATTTCAAGGCACATTTTAAAAATTAGCTATGAATGTAAGTGCACTCTGTGAGCACATGGTTAAAAATAGCTCTACTCCGTAATAAATAACTTCTATAAAGCCTAAGATCACTTCTTCCTGCTTCTGCTATCAATAAAGTCTATGAAACACTATAAGATTATTAATAAGGTATATATAAAACAAAGAACTTTTACATGCCCAAATAGCAACAAATGTCTTCTCTCATTGAACTTATATAACTTACAGTAAGATTCTAGTAAAATGCAACTGACTCATTTTTTTCACATGCAAATCCTGCAGGTGCCAATTTTGCAGACTGCTTTACTATGAAGGGCTATGTTGCCTGCATAAATCCTCAATGAAGAAGGCTTTGCATTCAGTGCCTGTCAGCTGATGTTCATATCAAAGAAGTGAGAAACAGGATTTGACAGTGAAGAATGTCCTAAACTGACAACCACTGACCAGCATTCCTATTGGAAGCATTGCTTTCTCGTGATCCCTTTTCAATGTGTACAAAAAAAGTTTTGGTTTTTTTTTTTTTTTCCCTAAGCTTCTACTTTACAATAAGATAAATGATAATGGCACTTTACATTTGTGTACTTCTTTGCAAATTTTGAAGTGCTCTTTTCTCTGCAAATATTTAGATTAACAGCCCCGATGAAACAGCTCATCATCAAATACCAGCATCAAGAGCAATATTTTACTTTTCTTCAGAAAGGGAAAACTGTAAAAATATTCAAAAGCTGCTGTCCTGCAACACATACTCTCCTATTTCCAGCAACTTGCAATTAACAAGGCAGTTTGCATTGTATTGCAAGTAGCATGCTTATCAAAAAGGTCCTTCCTTTAAGGATCATTTTAAAATCAAATTATTTAGCAGGTATTAGTGGGTCACAGATATTTTTAGTTATGAAACTGGACACTGGAGAAACTACATACTCAAATTCTCCCGTTCAATATTTAGCTTTTCAAATAAAGTGGCTACTGTCTAACTAGTTTACAATAAAAGTAATGCTTAAACAAAGGTTTTTTAATATAAAATTCTCCGCAGTATAACCTTAAAAGTCAGTTTCCATGCACCCAGAATAAGCCTGATTCCTTGGTTATTTGGTTAGAATTGGAAGAATAAACCAAGGAAATACCAAATGCTAAATACAGTACATGTAAAGCAAGGATAGACTTCAACTTCCTCAACATCCACCCTAGCTTCGAGAAAAAAAAAAAAAAAAAAAAGGCTGGGTCAAACTGAGATTCCATAATTAACACTGGGTAAAACTGTCAGACTTCCCTTAAAAAAAAAAAAAAAAACAATCTGGAAAAGAAAAAAGGAAAAAGCAATCAGATAGCCCCCCATCTACGTTATATGAAAGACCCCATGATGTTAAAATTAGACTACCTTCTAAAGCTGAACAAGGTAGGGAAATCCATAGTATTATGAATTTGCTTCAGTTCGTACACAGCACAGCTGACATGTGAAACACCCAGGTTGGGACTATGCTGGTTTAAGAAACAGTGGTGTTTGTCAGCCTTTGCTAAGGAACTGTGTGACAGAAGAAACTGGGCACAACAGAAGACTCACATGGTCAAGGCAAAATGCTGCAATAAACTAAAAGGAGGCCCCCAACACTAACAAACCATTTATCACAGAGAAGCCGGTCAATTTGTATTCTAGTGAGTGTGGATTCTATGGGCACAGACCCAGTTCCAATCCGTTCTATGAAAAGGGAGGGGTATGATAATAAAAGGCACTGAGCACCCTTAAAAACGGTACAGATGTTTAAAAGGAGACAAGGAGGGGGGGGAAAGGCCCTGTAAAACAGATTTTAGCTCCTACAGAAGGTAGTAAGAAAAATGCTTTGGTCAGCAACCCAACCTTTATCAGGAAATAAATCAATTTGCAGCAGCTGTGGACAGCCATTTATATATAGGCCTTGAGCAGATTAATTAAGGGAAGGTAAGATAAAAATTCAAGGGGGCTCAGACGCACATTAAGTACACGAAGTTGGTCTGGGGTGGCCTCTCCGGCTCTCCAGGTCTTCACTACCTCGCCCTGGCTCAGTAATCCAGTCAGCCAGACCTCCGCGGGGAGTATCAGTTATTCCTTAAAGTGGCATTTTGCAGATGCCCTCAGGAAGCAACAGAGAGGCTGGAGCACGCTGGGATTTGGTGGCCCAATCTTGAAGAAAAGCTGTGCTCAAAGGATTTCTCCATTACGCTTTGCAAGGAATGAGAAGACGGAAGGCTGCAAGGCTCCCAGCCGATCCTCCAAATTGGAAGACGCAAGGGGTTGGGGGAGAGCTAATTTTAGTAAGTCTTGGGTCACATCCTACTTCACGGAATCATAGTACTCAAACTTTTCAAAGGGTTGACCGCCCTTACAAAAAAATAAATAAATAAAAATAAATGGATTTACGCGCCCGGTGCGGAGATAACCATATTTGCTTAAGGCGTCGTGGCCAGCGCTAGGTCCACCCTGGGAGAGGGGTCTGGGTGCGCCAACCACTCCAGTCCCTTCAGGTTCGCCAAGAGATCGGCGGGTAGCAGGGCCCGGCTCCTTTCTCCACGGGTTAGGAGGCTATACCAGTCGGGTTTCTGGAAATCGAAAAAAATCCCCCGGACGCGGCTCCCCCTCTGGGCTTTTCCGGGAGGGAACTGCAGAACACAGGCTCCGCTCCCAGCTCAGGACAGGCGGGCACCGCGTCGGGGCTGCAACCGGAACACCCACAGGGCCTGGGCAGCGCAGCACGGGGTGCACAGAGGTCAGGGCAGGAGAGAAACTGCCCACCAGGCGCCGGCAGAGAAGCCCCGGGCCCGTCCCCGCCTAGAGGTGCTCAGGTCCCGGCCGCCGGCCACCCACCGAGGGGCTTCCCACTCCAGCACCCCAAACGCCTACAAGTAACGGGGGAAGTTCTCAGACCCGCGCAGAGCGCCTGAAAGACGCTAATACGACCCCAACCCTAGTCTCAGCCTGTTCTCAAAGTTAAGATTCTGTTGTCCTACTCTTAAAAGCTAAGTTTTCCACCATCTAAATGAGCCTTTCCCTCCCAGATAAAACAAAACAAAACAAAACAAAACAAAAAAACACGATGCGGGTTTAGGGCCACCTGCCAAGAAGCCGCACTGTGGGCACCCTGACCAGTGGTTTGGTCGGCATGGGGGATGGGGGGCAGACCACAAATGGTCCTGCTTACACATCGTGACCATGGAGAGGAAAGCAAAATTATTATTTTTTTCATGTCAGTCGGGGAAGTCTAAGAGTGAAAACTGCACCCTTGGCTATGACCCGTGAAGTTCAGTGTCACTGAAGACTGAAGGCACCCGCGATGTTCCTTTACCCTGCTCCGTTGTCTTACCCTAGTTAAGCGACAAGTACAGCCTGAAGGCTCTCAGCCTAATAATCCCAATGAAGATCACGGCCATCAGAATAATAGTAATGGCCAGGGGCCCGTCCCCGCCGCCCGCCGGCCGGTCCAGCCCTCCCACGGGCACTTACACTGCACAGGGTCAGAGAGTCCCACCATCCGCCACCGGCTCCGATCTGCAAATAAAACTTCGCGTTGTCTCGGCCAGCCCACGGGGCCAGGGGGCGAGGGCGCGGCGCCTCTTCCCTCCGGAGGCCAGAGTATCCGCGGCCGCTCGCCCACGCGCGCTCTCCACGAGGCCGCGGGGTCCCGGCGCGGAGCGCCTGCCGCCGCCAGGTACTGCGCTCGGCGAGCCGCCGGCAAAAAGCCCGGGGTGTGGGACGTCAGCCCGACGCAGCCTCCACGCAGAGCCCTGGACTTGCGGAGCTCCGCTACCCTGCTCCGGTCTCCCTCCCTCGCTCCGCTTTTCTGTTCTTGCTGCTGTGGCAGACAGATGTACTGCGGGGCGCAGGGATGGCCACTGTCACTGGCGGCGTCTGCGTCTGCCTCGCCCGCCCTCGCTCACTCGAGAGGAAGGCGACGCATTTATCTGCAGGGCGTCCGGGCGGCCGCCGGGGATCTGGAGCCCCGCGCGCAGCGCGCGGAGAGCGCCCACACCAGGCCGGCCCCGGCGCGCGCCCGCGCCTCGGGCGCCGCGACCGCCAGCGAGGGAGGCGGCGGTGCGGCGCTACCAGGTGCCTGGGGGAGGGCCCGCGCCAGGGCGAGGGGTGGTGGAGGTAGGAGACATCTGTGTTGTGCGAGGGTCAACGAGGTCAAGTATATGTTAACAACCGGCAGTCCCGGCTCGCCGGGGCGCGCGGGCGGGAGAGCGGGCGGCCTCCCTCCGGGCCTCGCCCTCTTCAGTGCACGCTGGACGTCGGGCTGGCTCCCTAAAGATCCCTCACCAGGCCGCCTGCTCTCACGCGGCCCCGGTGCCCTGCAGTAACCCAAGACGACCACTTTCCCTGGCCATCTGGAGTGCTCCTGGCTGCCCGGCCTGTGTCACTGGCTGGAGAGACAGCTCTGCGAGAAATCAAGCCCCTCTTAGATCTCCTCTCTAATCCCCTTCTGTTAGCTGATTTACAGACTGACTATTTGCTTTCGCATTAGATAATAGCCTTAGAGAAAACAGTTATCATTTTTGCTTTGTTTTTCTACTTCTCCCATAGTATGCCATTAAGAGGGTGCTTTTTCAATCCTACGGTTTTGTTGGATGTGTCCCCTCCCCCACACGTTAATATCAATACTTCAGAAAGGGGAAGGGAGTCCCAAAGGACAAGATGGGGAGAAAGAATTCCAGATATTTCCAGAGTAAATAATCTCTCAGTGAACAAGACTGATAATGTGTTTGTACAGAGTAAAGAAAAAAAAAGGGGGGGGGAGGGTTAAATAATAAGATATTAATATGTAGGTCAAATATGATCAAGATAATGGTTTCCAATGATAAGTAAAATAAAACCTTTAAAATATGGAACAATGCCACTACTGCAAATGTTATTGTATTTAGTACAACAGTTTGAAATCCTTCTCTGAACCATGCTTTTTTTCCAACTGGCCTGAATCAATGCAAAATGTCCTGTGTGCATGTTTCTAAATCTCATCTTTACCAAGGAAAAAATGCTTAGACAAGAGTCAGAGCCAGCCTGATGCAGTGGGAACTGATGAGATATTCCTAAATTTTCCTTTTAAAAGTGCCTCTTCAAATATTTAATAGTGAGTAATGTCCCTTCCCCCATTCTTTCAAGCCCAGCTGGAGCCTCCAATTCTGAAGTCTTTTCATACTCCACTAATTTTTAGCAATTCACTTCCAGAAAATACCCATTGTACATTCTTCCCTCTCCTTAGGACATTTGACTAATGAATTATAATGGATTAATGAATTGTAATGTTAAGTCCTGCTATTTGATATTATGATGCAGTTAATTTGAATCTGAAATTTTATGAAGTTGTACATTCTGTAGTAGTTTCTGCACGTACAGCTCTTTTTTTTTTTTGCTATCCTTGCATATCTCAGTATTAATAACCTTCAAATATAAAATTTTATGTATGCTTCTGTAACTCCTTTGTGTAAGAAATTGTGTCAAAGCAGCTTATTGATTGATTGATTGATTCTTTAAAGAATCAAAAATAGTTTGGCATTTTATTATCCTATTACTTACTTTTTCTGTCCCCCAAATTGGAAAGCAATTGTTTGGATTTTGGAACTGCAGATTCATCCTTACTTAAAACTAATAATGATATCTGAATCAGGAATGATTCTTTTGAAATAGTGCTACTTCTAAAATCATATTTTAAAATTTAGAATTAAAGCAAGTCAACCAATTTGGGGATGTAATAAATTGGGGGGGGGGGTTAAAATATACATATCATGCCACATATTTCTTCTTCTTGTAAATTGTGCCCATGAAATTATATTAGAAACATTAAACTTCAAAATCAATAGAAAGTAACTTTCAGGAAATCAAAACAGTTTTACCCTTTCAGGCTATAGTCACAACAGCCAGGCTTATATTTAAAGCATACATATTTTTAAGATTCTACAAATCTTCATTGAATCTTCTCTCTTGCCATGCATACTTCTGGTAAAACAATAATCATTATTCTAGTTATAATTTTTTAATGGCAATGTTCTTTACCCAATTTGGCTTTACATCAGATAGACTATGTCACTAAATCTAAGACTTTAATTTTTTCAACTTTTGTAACAGCAGCTAAAGAATATCCTTGAGCTAATATTAAATGATTCAGTTTATTCCTAAATCCATCTTTCCATCTTTTAAAGATTTGTGTCCTACAAAACATAGAATATATTTTTCTGTAGGGCTCTTTCTTGTATTATGTCTTAACTCCTTTACTTGCAGCAAATAATAACCACTGTGTAGGGACCAAGTGAAGCATGAGGTGAATCTTGAATAGCAAAACCTAGGAAAAGAAAACATTAAATGAAAAGGGAAGAGCTCATTGATATGTGTTGTGGGAGGGGGTGAATTACCTGAAAATATTGCAAGTTCACAAAATACTTGGTTACCAGATCCTTGGGGTGGGAGACACACGATGTAACATTCCTAACACAGTAAACAATTGATACATTTTATTAAACCAATGTAAAGTGATAGGGATCAGTATTTAGTTTTTTTATCTGCCATTCACAAGAGAGATCAGGTTTCTGTAGTGTCAAGACTACTTAGTTTGCTGAGTCAAATCATCATCATCATCATCATCATCATCATCACCTTTTAAAAAAGGAGAGATTGTTTAGAAAAAAAATAGGCACCTACTCACCCTAATGAAACCATGAGATTAGAAAATTAAATAATACAATATGTTAAACTGTAATAAACCCATACTAGCAATTTTCTTTTTTCTCACTAGCTGGACTTATTTCTCCTGTTATTAAATTTTTCATTCTTATGCAGATACCAAGGTCTTTCAATTTACAGGTTTACTTTATCAGAAATGTTACTTAAGGATGCTTTTTGTTTTCTCTTAAAACAATCCTTTAAAAAGGCAGAGAGTTTTCAATACAAATTTCAGATGAGTGCTTATTATCTATCTGGAGAAGTGTAATTGACCTCTCACAAAAAGGGGTCCCTATACAAAATATGAGTAAGTATTAATTGGCATTTTTAAGATTCCTTCTAACAGATCTTAAAGTTTAAATGACTCCTAGGCTGCAACTTATCTATACCTTGAAAAAGTCCTCTAGTTCACACAGGTTGATGAAAATGCTTAATTAGCAGGTCATTTATTTTTAACAAAACAAACCCCTATTTCTTGTATTTGTGAAAAGAAATAGAGTATGGGAAACATAAAAATTGGCAACAATAATTACATTTTCATAAATTTAGTACTTACCCCCTATTTGTAATTTCTCTCCCTTTTGCTGTGTAATTCATGTAGGTTACTTTTAGAGACTTGCAAGAATGAGTCTTATTCCAAATATTTGCAGTTTTGTTATTTTAGTTGCTTAAGGATTGACAACAAGTACAAAAATAAATTTCAGACATCTTTTTATTTTATTCTATAGTAGTTAAGCCACATATATTTAGTCTACATTCAGTGTACAGTATAATTACATTAGCTCTTAGGAGACATTCAACATAAGATAATAAACAGGTTTTTTAATGAAAAATGTATAAGTTAAAATAAAAATGGCTCTCATTATCTCTTCAGATAAGTTGATTGATTTGGTATGATGTAGCTTCAAGCCTGCAAACAATGTTTCATTTTTATTTATGATCTCTATGTGTTCAAATAATCATGTATTTTTTTATACCACTTTGAAACTAGTTTGCACCCCAAAAGCTAAAGTTACAAAATTTCAATTACTAAAATATGATAAATCAGAATAATATCATATAACACAATACATGCAAATACTGATCCTATCACCTTATATTGGTTTAATAAAATGTATCAATTAATAGTTTATTGTGTTAGGGATGTTACATCATGTGTGTCTCCCACCCCAAGAATCTGGTAACCAAATATTTTGTGAACTTGTACTATTTTCAGGTAATTCACACCCTCCTAAAACATATATTTCAATTAAGTAAAATTTAAATTATTTAATTTGCAAAAATTATTTTAAAGTTTGGAATGTTTTACAAAACAATTCATATTAGTGTTTCTTTAAATAATAAGTTTTACTTTTAAAATATTTAAATATTTGTATTCATCAGATTTTTGACAGATTAAACTGCTGGAATGTATTTATTGCGTAATGTAAAATACATGAATACATGCAATACATATAAAAATGTTCTTATATGTGTAACTATCTGTAATCTAGAAATTATTTCGTCTAATAGTTTATAGCTAATCCATGAAAAATAATGATGCCAAATAAAAATATTATTCACATTTCTAATTTAAATAGAATATATTCCACCTCCATTTTTGAAAGTTGATTTTTAAAATATGATAAATCAGAATAATATCACTATATTTCTATATTTCCATTTTTTTTTACTGAATGTGCCCAGAATTTATTTTTCTTTTTCACTATGTGGTTTTAATTGGTTGTTATTCTGTCTATATAGTTCTCAAATAGGTGCATATTACTGCGATGTAACTGCACAAAGACAGGAGTCTTTGTTTTGTTCACTGAACAGTGCTAGACACATATTAGGTGCTCAATAAATATTTATTAAATGATGAATGAATAAGATTAAAATGCTCCATGACTTAGCTGTCTTATCTATGTGTATCAAAACACCACCAACTTCTTCTTTACTGAACTATTAAGAAGCCTAAGATTTTAGTGCTACCAATATTTTAAATAAAGAAAATAAGGGCAAGCAAAGAAAAGAATCTTGTATGGTATTTCATATGTGTATTTCACACTTCTTGAAATAGTTGTGAATGTGATGTGAAAAAATATTCTTACGTTTTGTTTAACTGTTTATAAAATTTTTTTATATTCTAAAATACACCATAATGTTTCTGAAATTTCAGTTTACTTTATTCTAGTACACTAGAATTTTTTTTCTTAAAAATGCTAAGTAAAAAAACTGGAAACTAGGGGCACCTTAAAGGTAAGTAATGCTTTTCTTCTGGTTGTCTATAGTAGTTGAATTATGTAGTCTTCTATACACACATCAAAATGCAATAAAACTCATAAACTGATGTATGTTCTCATTCATTCATTTAATTATTATTGATAGTTTATATCATCCAGATTGTTTAAATGGTGGTTATACTTAGTAAAGAATCTCTTTTATTTGGAAATGTATGCCTTAGTAATGAAGGATCAGTGTATCTGTGTCCACATTAAATCCACCTTTTAAAGGATACATGTTACAGTATTTTAATAATCTCATTTTCCATAATCCTTTAAAAATACCAATGTATCCTATGGGACATCAGTCTGATGAATCCTATATCACCTTATAAGACTCTTTTCGCTTGGGAATCACTGTATCACTGTAGTTCATGAACCTCTCAGGAAAAAGACAGCAGCCAGCTGACTCATAGCACAGCGGTGCAAAGAGAAAACGCTTTTGGGCAGCAAATCTGTAGCATGTATAGACTGCAGGTAATCATGTTTGGCATTAAATTATTTTGCACAGTTCTTCCTTTATTCTTAGTAGGGCTGGCCACCACCTGAGAGACCCCAGGTTCTCAGTGGAAAAGACTAACAGTGCCTCCATTGGCTTTGTCTAAGGGGATTCTTCTCTCTAGATCCACCCCCAGATGTCATCTAAGAAAAATGTTTCTTTGAGGAAGTCATTTGATCAATGTACCCTTTAGGTTAGGCACCTGTAAAACCACAGGATACGTGATGTCAACCACTCAGTTTGCCCTGCATGGCTTGACATTTGGTCCAATTTCCTTGAGGGGAAAAAGTTTTTATGAGATAGGAAATTTCTATTTGTCATATTTTTTTTTTTTTTTTTTTTTTTTTTTTTTTTTTTTTTTTTTTTTTTTTTTTTTTTTTTTTTTTTTTTTTTTTTAAAGATTTTATTTCATTATTTTTAGAAAGAGGGGAGGGGAGAGAGGCAGAGAGGGAGAAAGACTTCAATGTATGGTTGCTTTTCATCTGCCTCCAGCCACAGACCTGACTGGAAACCTGGTTTGCAACCTTGTTATGTGCACCGGCTGGGGCATCAAACCTGCAACCCCTGGGTTCGCAGGCCGGCGCCTTATCCACTGTGCTACCAGCCAGGAATTTGTCATATTTTTAAGGAAAAGAAAATCACTTATCAACTGACATTTTCCCTAAATTCTCAAATTGCTATTTTTATATAAATGTTCCTTATTCAATATTTGTAGAACAAAGATGTGTGATTATGAGATCTGTCCTTAAAGTATCAGCTGTGCTATTTTAATTATATTGACATTGGCTCAATACTTTCAGGACAGACCTATAGTTTTTTTCAGTTTTACTACATCTCATGGAAGCTACTATGTATTCTTTCTAAATAGAGAAAAATAAATATATTTTCCTTTAAAGCAATGCCTGTCAAACATTAAGGGACATATTAAGCACCTGGAGAATTGTGTTAAGTTGCTGAATCCAGGTCAGTGCGGTTGGGCTGGGCCTGCAACTTTGCTTTTCTAACAAATGTTAGAAAATGCCAGTGAAACTGGTCCACACAGTCAGGAAAGTTTTAGATCATTGGAAGCATTGCAATCACCATACCTTACCATCCTCCTTCACAGAGCTCTGCTTTCACAGTTTGCACAAGAGCCAACAGCATTTACATGCTCAGAAGGTACACAGAATATCCTATGGGACTCTGAATCCATGACAGAAGGGAAGCATGTTCCTATAGGAATAGTTCCTGATGTCCCCACTGGCTGTTCAGGCACCTGCAATCAACAATGAAGCCCTGTTATCAGGCAGTACTAAAATAACTAGTTACAGAATTGTTCATTTGAACAAGAGTGGAAGATCTTTAAAAGTTGAGCCATGAGCAGGTGATTACTACAGGAGGATGGGTCACATCTCTCCCCTAAAGGGTCAGTGATAGCCCTCCCTTACCTGGGACGTAGTTGTCTCATGCAAAGTGGAGCTAAGAAGAGGTACTATAAACTAATGAAGTCAAGGTGTGACATGATGACTTCTTTGTGAACAGTCACAAGCCAGGGTCTTGAATCGAAGATGCTGCATTGCGGATTCTGCTTGCACAACGCCTGGCTCCACCTTGGCTGCCTCAGCTCACCCGCTTATGAAATTGCTTTACTTCATTCTATTGACATGTTATGACAATTGTGACATATTTCACTGGTTTGACTGAAAGGCATAGCACTTTTAAAGTTTAATGACAGCTAAAGACCAATAAGAACAGAGATCTTGATATATTTTTCATAAAAGTAATCATGTAGGCATTTTTATTTTTTAAAGCATTCTGTTTGGATCTGAGAGGGGAGATCTAAACATTGAGGAAGGCTAGATTTGTTTTTATTTATTTTTTTATGTTAAGGGATTTGTTTAAGAAAAAAGATCAAAACAATGAACAATCAAGAGGCAATAAGTACATATCTATCAACAATTGAATCTCAAAACACCAAAACCCAAACACTTAGTGAGCAAGAAGAACAGAGGCAGAATCATGGACCCAGAGAGTGTTCTGATGGTTGCCAGCTGGAGAAGGGTGTGAGGGATGGGTGAAGAGGTGAGGGGATTAAAGTACAAATAGGTAGTTGCAGAATAGCCATGGGGATGTAAAGTCCAGTATAGGAAATGGAGCAGCCAAAGAACTTATAGCATAATTCATGGACATGGACAGTGGTGGGGAGATTGCCTA
Organism: Noctilio leporinus; assembly: GCA_004026585.1. NCBI lineage: Eukaryota > Metazoa > Chordata > Mammalia > Chiroptera > Noctilionidae > Noctilio > Noctilio leporinus. The sequence continues at coordinate 137,404 of PVIW01001323.1, read as the reverse complement.
GGGGAGTGAGAAGTGCTGGGTGGAGGGGGGCAAAGGGAAAAAAATTGGGACAACTGTAACAGCATAATCAATAAAATATAATTAAAGCATAAATAGAAGCGTATTTAATTTTTTATAATTGGTTTTGAGCTTTTTGAGCTAGAAGAGCAAACACTGAAAGCCTTCAACTGAAAAAAACAAAAGTTCATGTAATTTGACAGTGATTCTTATACACTCTTTCCCTGTCAATAATTAGATGTATTGGCAAACAATTTGTTTAGTTTACCAGAATGCCACTTCTTTAAATTACAAAAAACAAATAAACACAATAACAAAACAAAAGTTATTTGCTGCAATCTTTGCAATAAAAAAAAAAAAATGAATGCATACTTTTCCCACCTTTTACTACTCTTTTTACTATTGGAGGAGGATTTATATTTTTCCAAATAATGGATTTTAATTAAGGAGATTTATTAAAGACAGCTTTCACTCCTGTGATTACATTTTCAGTCACAGAGACATCTGCATTTCAAAACACACCACATATTTTCATAAATATTCCACAATTCCCCTAGAGATGTTTGGTATTTCAATTTCCTCCAGCCTCTTCTTAACATCCTTACATCCATTTGTGTGTTCCGTGTATTTGTGTCCAGTCAATATTAAACATTTCTTCACATAGGTATTGTGTTAGAAAGCAGTTTCAAAGCATTCCTGTTCTCTGTGAATCAAGACTTTTAAAAGGAACAAAGACAAACTAAGCTCAGCAACATCTGTCTAACAAAAGATTTAGATACCTTACAGAAATACTTAGAGTGGCAGGGTAAATAACTGGGCTGAATTTGCTATGAAGTTCTAATCATTGTTATTTTAATAGAGTGGGAAATTCATTTAGATAGTGGAATCTGATAGTTACCCAATGAAAGCTCTTTTTGTCTATGTTAATGCGGTTTTCAATTTTTAGTGTTTGAAACATACTTTTGCCAGAAAATTATATGAAGATAGAAGCAGCTTGAGCAGCAGTTTTTAGATGCACCTCATGAGTGACAGTGAATTGTCGATTAGGCCTTGTTAAGTGTCTTATATAAAATCATAAGCCAATGCATTAAGCTTGATCAAAGTTCAAAGAACAGAAATACTCTCAGATTACTTCACTTACCTCACAAGGGTTCATTATAAGGATATGAGGGGGTATGCAGAAGGCAGGAAACTGTTGATATACACACAAGCCTCACAGGCAAGAATACACCTTCCAGGTCCCAACGTCTTTCTTGTTCTTCTTCGGCAGCCTATTCCAACATCCCCTTGGCTCCCTGCCTCAATGTGCTGGCCTTATCATGACCCTGTGTTCTCCATCCTAAGCAACTACTCCCAGAACTACCAACTAATTGCTTGGGCCCCTCTGCTTCATAGATTCTGCTCTCTCATTGCTTCAGCTCTTCTGTTATTTCTAATAATTCACAGCTTCCACTTAATCCCATGTCTTTCAACTCCTGCTCTCTTATTAACTAACGCACACGCTTCTAAAATGCAGAGACAGGCAGAGAGACTGATGGAATCAGTCAGCCAGTCACTATACTTCGGCACCAGATCACATCGGCAGCTGGAGCCTGGGTCGGGATTCCATCTCCGGTGCAGCCATCTGTGGTCAGCTCTGCAAGGTTGTGGACAACGTTCCTCAGAAGGAAGATCTTCTTCACAAAGTGCACCAGACTCCTCTCTAAAACAGCAAACTAACACGAGAAAGGCTTTAGAAAAAATAGTATTAAGTTGACTCAATATTTGCCTGATGGAAGCCAAGGGAAAAAATGTCAATTAACATTGGCATGTAATGATGAACTGAGTACTGCAGGAATTCTGGACATTTCTGAAAGGTATTTCAGTTTTCATCCTGGTGTTGAGTATTACCTCTGTAAAACCAGGAGAGAATAAGGAAAGCTCTCAGCCTTGCAGTCTATGAGACCTGGACCTGAATTCCTCTCCTGACACTTGTAAGCTAGGTGGCCTTAGGTCACTTAACTTTCTTTAAGTTTCCATATCCTCCCCGAAAAGTGCTTATATCTCAGGATATCTATAAGCATTCCTTCCATGTCTTCTTAAGGTAGATGTGAGCTAGTATTCAGCCTTGGTGTGAATGGTGGTAGGTTTAAAAAATAACTTGCTGCCTCTTCTTTGGAAAGACTTTACCTCAATACTTTGCACTTTGGCTTCCTTGCTCGATAGGAAGGACAAAAGCACAATGTTTGTTTTATTTGCAGTACGCTCCTTCCAACACCTTAATGATACTCCCTGTCTCAGTTTGCATTAGATAAGAGCTGCTTCTTTTCTATTTTTTGGCCTCAGCTATATTATTATTATTATTATTATTATTATTATTATTATTGACTTGAAAATGGGCAATGTAAAAGGCATAAGTGGTGGGAGCAGAAAAATTATATAGTTTATATGGTACATTTTAATTACAATTTTCACTCTGTAAGCCATTTACTCCAAAATGTAATGGTGCATACAGCATACACGTCATTGTGCCAACAAATGGAGAACCAGTACTACTAACTGGCCATTATAGGAGGTAAAATTGACAGCTATATAATAGATTTGTAATCACTGAATACAACAGGTTTTTCATATTATCTATATGTTCTCACATGCACAAATAGAAGCAAAAATGTAATTACATGTACATTTACACATGTATATACTTTAAAAAAACTAAATATATGCATGTGCCTATACATATAAAGTGTGAATTTCCTTTCATATCTTCATTCTTTAAAAAGATTTTGTTTATTATTTTCAGGGAGAAGGGCAGGGAGAGAAGCAGAGAGGGAGAGAAACATCAATGTATGGGTGCCTTTCACCTGCCTCCAGCTAAGGACCTGGCTGGAGACCTGGCTTGCAACCTGGTTAGTGCCCTGGCTGGAAATCAAACCAGCGACCTTTGGATTTGCAGGCCAGCGCCAATCCACTGAGCACACCAGCCAAGGAACATATCTTCATGTTTTAAAATGAAATTATATCTGATTCCTTGCCCTTATTCCCGTAGGTCAATAGGGAATTCAGTTGAGGGTGGTGTTTTTCCTTACACCCTGGATTCTATAGAAGCCTCTGGGTCTTATTGAGAAAATGTTTGGCAAAGCTAGTTCCTGCTTTCACCCATACTTGTATCAGTGAGGTCTCTCTCATCTAAGTCATAATAGCCTCTTGAAATCCACAATCCTATTTCAATACCCTTCCAGGCGACAAGAACATGTGCAAAGATAGTGGATGCCACCTCCCGCCATAGTTCATACTACATGCTAGGCTCTGTTCTATGTAGCACTCTCCAAGTATTACCTCACCCCAAAAACAACAGTGCAAGAGAGGTATTAATATGTCCCCAGGAAACTGAGCCCAGAGCAGGAGTAACTTGCAGAAGGCCCCACAGCCCTCACAGCTCATAAATCTCAGAAGCAGGATTTGAACCTGGTGGTCTGGGAGAACATCAGTCTGTCCAGTCTCCAGGGCTTCCCTTCACCTCTAGAAGTCACAGTTGAAGTCTCTGAGAGTAGGGGTTGTAAATACCAGAGTTTCTTTTTTCCCTAAAATTCTCAGGGCAAATGCAAGAGTAGAAAAATATTAAAGATAGACTCCAAGATCCGTTCCACTGACATCTAATTCTAAGAGCTAGCTGGTCTGGAATGAAAAAGCAAAAGGCCTCTGCAGCCTGCTGAAATCTGAACTCTCTCTGGGGGGTCACAAATCGCAACACCTGGACCCTTGAAAACCTTCTCTTCTTCCTTAAAAGGGAGTTGACAGAATACCGTAAAACAACTTCTAACTAGTGGCTGCTAACCTGGGCAGAAAAACAAAACACAAAACAAAAAAACCCTCAAGGTTATTCCTCCTAAGGAATGGCCTTCTTGAGGAAGAGAATCCCGGAGTTTAAAACTTACTTCCACTCTCAAAGAAAAAAAAAAAAAAAAAAGGAAGAGAGAATGAAAGGAGAAAGGGAGAGGGAGGGACCGTCCAAATCATCTGTGCCCAGGTGTTCAGGCAGAGTAATGCAAATGCAAGTCTTATCTCTAAGGGTTCACCCTCGCCACACCTCTGCATAAGCACGCCCCACCCAAGATGAAGATGTTTCAACTCTTAAACCTGAACTTCCCTACCAGGGACCCCACCCTTCAAAACACCTATTTTACATCTGAAAGCCTTTCTGACTTCCTCAATCCCCTTTTGTTCTGCTTTCCCTAACTGTCTGAGGGTGGTACTGAATGGGTCCAGAGCTCATTATTTTTCCCTGCGGCAGGCTCATTTACTCAAGGATGGAAGGATTATACATAGTCCCTGGCTATAACTTGATCACTGTATGAACAAGGTATAGGCAAGCAACACAGAGGATATAGATCCTATATATGTGTGTATACTTTTAACACAATTGTTTTTCAATCAATAAAATGTGATTTTTCCTAAAATAACAAATATGCATATTTTCTGCATTATTACTATTCCAGCGAAAGTGTCCTTTCTAGGGAAAAAAATTAAAGAGCCTCAAATATATTCAGAGATGCTACCTAGCATTTAGTCTCTTGAAAAATGTACATAGGAGCACTTAGAAATATATACTTTTAGTTAGCTGTCTACAAATTTTGCACATGATCTGTCATTTGGCTATATATGTGCTGAGTGTCATTAAACTATTCAATGAAAGGTGGATAAGGGGCTGGCCCACTGTTCCTCTCAGAAGTATAAGAAGCTGTCTTTTTAAACATTTCATTAAATGTATTGAGGTGACATTGATTAATAAGATTATACAGTATAGGTTTCAAGTGTCCTATCCTACAACATACCATCGGTATGTTGAATTGGGTGCTTACCACCTGAAGTCTAGTCTTCTCCTGTCACTATATATTTGACCCCCTTTATTGTCTTTTACTTCCCCAACCCCCTCTGATAACCACCATACTGCTGTCTATGTTTATGGGTTTTTGTTTGTCTTGTTTGTTCATTTATTGCTTTCTGTTTTACATGCCACATGTGAGCGAAATCATATGGTCTTGACTTTTTCCATCGACTTATTTTACTCAGCATAGTATTCTCAAGCTCCATTCATGTTGCTGCAAATGACAAGATTTCATCTTTTCTTATGATTGAGCTTTATTCTATTGTATACAATATATACATGCCATGTCTTCTTTATCCAATCATCTATCAAAGGACACTCTGGTTGTTTCCATGTTGTGACCACTGTGAGTAATGGTGAAGTGAACATAAGGGTACGCATATCTTTACAAATAAATGTTTTCAAATTTTTCAGGTAGATGGCCAGAATAGAGATTGCTGAGTCACATGGTAACTCTATTCTTAATTTTTTTTAGAAACCTTCATACTGTTTTTCATAGGGGCAGTGTATGAGGGTAAAGAGTTGTCTTTTACAGGAAAATACATACTTTTAATGATTTTATTTATTATTTTTAGAGAGAGGGCAGGGAGAAGGGAAAGAAGCATCAATGTATGGTTGCCTTTCATGTGCCTCCAGCTAAGGACCTGGCTGCAGACCTGACTTGCAACCTGGTTAGGTGCCCTTGCTAGGAATTGAACCAGCAGCTTCTGGGTTCATAGGCCAGCGCCCATCCACTGAGCCACCAGCCAGGGCTTACCCTGGTCTTTTTATAGATGAGGAAATGGGTTTAAAATAATAATAATAAATACAGGGATTTCTTCAAGATTAAATAGTAAGTGGGGTGCCAGTTCAGAATCCTGGTGCTCTTATACTTTCCTGTATTTACATGCGTATTATTCAACCACAATCAAAGTAACACTATATAAACAATATAAAAGGATGATCAAAATTTTACTTTTGTCTTTATGTTTCTAGGAAGACTTGTAAAAGCACACTTTTGGAATGTGATGATTACATTTTAAAGTCAACTTTAGAGTATTTCAATTCAGATTTTGAGTTTTTCTTAACCATTACCCTCCCAAGGTCTCACCCATTCTTTGGCAGCAACAACAATATCATGTGCTACAAAAATAGTTTTACATTCCTTCCCAGCACACAACTCCACTGCATTTCCCAGGCTCTTGTATATAGGATGGGGCTCTGGGCCTGAGTTCTGGCTAATAAAGTATGAGTATGAGTACATCACTCCCAGAGCTGATTTGTACAAATCTCCCATGCTTCAACAACCATTATTTTTGTTTGTTTGTTTGTTTTGTCTCTGTGGTGACTTTGTAAGCCACAAGTTGAAGATAGTATTGATGGGAACCATATGGCTCCTTTCATGAATATAAGGTGCATCACCCAACATCCCCATTCGTACCGTCATCAATCCAGTTTGATTGTATTGTCCATGTTAAACTACTGAGTGTTAAGTTACTGAGATGTTAAGATTGATCTGTTAATAATATAGTTCACACTACTTGGTTTAAGAACACTCTTAAATTTTGTTTCTTGTTTTTTTTTTCAACGGTTCTTCTACTAGTTTGTAATTCATATACTCACTTTATCATCTTGAAAGAGGGTTTCTTGCCCTGGCAGGTGGCACATCAGATAAGGTGCCAGCCTGCAAACCCAAAGGTTGCTGGTTTGATTCCCTAGCCAGGGCAACATAACTAGGTTGCAAGCCAGGTCTCCAGCCAGGTCTGTAGCTGGAGGCAGGTGAAAGGCAATCATACATTGAAATAAATAAACAAACAAACAAACAAATAAAAGTTTATAGCCTTTGTTTTAAAAAAAAAGAACAAGAAGGTTTCTTCCTCCCCCCCCTTGGAAATTACATATCATCCTTGACTCACTTAACTCTTCTCAAATAAGGCAAATACCTTGTAAAACTCCTTTAACTGCATTATATGCTATTGCTTTAGAATTTTAATATGTAGATATAACTACTCACACATGTGCATTTATAAATATAAATCCATAAGGCATTATTATTATTTTATAGCATGAATATTCATTTAGATTTATTGATTTAGTTATCATTTTTACTACATTTTAAATTCATACCTATAACTTCAATCTTCTCTGTGGGATAATTTTCCTTTTGTTTAATGAACACACTTTAGAATTTTTTAATAATAGGCCTACTGGTAGGAAACCATACCTAGATTTTTATTTTAGTATTATTTTTTTTAATTGTTTCAGTTTTATTTTTATTATTATTTTTAAATATTTTATTTAGTATTTTAGAGAGAAGGGAAGGGAGAGAGGCAGAGAGGGAGAGAGACATCAATGTGTGGTTGTCTTTCACCTACCTACAGCTACGGACCTGCCTGGAGACCTGGCTTGCAACCTGATTATGTGCCCTGGCTGGGAATTGAACCAGCGACCTTTGGGTTCACAGACCAGCACCTTATCCTCTGTGCCACCAGCCAGGGCTCTATTATAATGTTGTTTTTTTTTGTGAGAAAATTTATTTATTTGACTTCTTCTCCACACCCCAGCTTTGTTGAGATATAATTGATACGTAACATTGTATAAGTTTAAGGTATACAATATATTCATTTGGTACATTTATAAATTGCAAAATGATTACCACCATAATAATTGCTACCTACTTCCATCCTATCACATAGTTACCTTTATTGTGTGCCTTTGTGGTAAGAACATTTAAGATTTACTCTCTTAGCAACATTCATGTATATGATACAGTATTATGAACTACAACCACCATCTATGCTTGTTAATCTTAAAATTAGAAGTTTATGCCCTTTGACCGGTATTTCCTCATTTCTCTCACTCCCTAACCCCATGGTAACGACCACCGTACTCTCTGTTTCTTTGAGTATGTGTTTCTAAAATTTCACATGCAGGTGACATACAATGGTTGTCTCTTTCCGTCTGACTTATTTTACTTAACAGCATGCCCTCCAGGTTCATCTAAGTTGTTACAAACACAGGATTGTCTTCGATATCATGGTTAACTAATATTCCATCATAGGTAGTTTCTTTATCCATTTCTGCTGACAGAAGCCACTTAGGTTGTTTCTATATCTTGGCTCTGCTGAGTAATATTGCAATGGGATTTCAGATAGATATCTTCATGAGATTCTGATTTCAATTTTTTAAATAGATATATCTCCCTGGTTGGTGGCACAGTGGTTAAGACACTGCGAAAGTCACTGGTTCAATTCCCAGCCAGGGCACATAATAAGGTTGCAAGCCAGGTCTCCTGCCAGGTCCATAGCTGGAGGCAGGCGAAAGGCAACCATATATTGATGTCTCTCTCCCTCTCTGCCTCTCTCCTTTCTCCTCCCTCTGAGAATGATAACTAAAAAATTAAAAAAATAATAATAAATAGATAGATAGATCCCTAGAAGGGGGGTTGGCAGATCATAATCCCTGTTCTGTTTTTAATTTTTGAGGAATTTCCATAATGTTTTCCATCGCGGTTGTACAAGTTTGTGTTCCCACCAACGATGCATTAAGGTTACCTTTCTCCAAGCTCTTATCAACACTTGTTGCCTTTGACTTTTTGATAACAACAATTCTAATAGCCATGCGTAGTGATACCTCATTGCATTTCCCTGATGATTAGTGATGAGTACCTTTTTATACCTGTTAACCCTGTGTATGTCTTTTCTGTAAAAATATCTATCCCGTTCCCCTGGCCATTTTGGGTGTTACTTTTTTATTTATTTTTCATTGAATTTAATGGGGTGACATTGATTAATAAAAGTATATAGATTTCAGGTATACAGTTATATAATATATCATCTGTAGAGTGTGTTGTGAGTTCACCACCCCAAGTCAAGTCTCCTTCCATCATCATTTATTTCCTCCATGCCTTCTTCTATCTCCTCCCACCCTGCCTCCCCTCTGGTAATCACCATACTATCATCTGTGTTTATGAGTTGTGTTTTTTTCCCTTAATCCTTTCTTCTTTTTCACCCAACCTCACAACCCCTCACCCCTCACCCAATGACAGCCATCCGTCTTTTGTCTGTATCCATGAGTCTGTTTCAATGTTTCTATTTTTTTAGTTTATTTTCTTCTGCCCATTTCAAGACTGGGCTGTTAGTTTTATTGCTATTCAGTGGTATTTATTCTTTATATATTTTGGATATTGATCCTTTTTCGGATATGATGTGAAAGTATTTTTTAACTTTTATTTTTAAAGATTTTATTTATTATTTTTAGAGAGGGGGGAAGGGAGAGAGGCAGAGAGGGAGAGAAACATCATTGTATGATTGCCTTTCACCTGCCTCCAGCAACGGACCTGGCTGAAGACCTGGCTTGCAACCTGGTTATGTGCTCTGGCTGGGATTCGACGGTGACTTTTAGGCTTGCAGGCTGATGCCTAGCCACTGTGCCACCAGCCAGGGCTTGAAAGTATTTTGTATCATTTGGTATGTTGTCTTATTTTGTTCATTGTTTCTTTTTCTGTGCAAAAGCATATTATTTTTGTTAATTAAAAAAATTATGTTCAGCACTGGCTGGTGGTTCAGTGGGTAGGCATCAGTCTGCAATCCCAAAGGTGGCTGGCTGGATTCCCAGCCAGGGCACATAACCAGGTGGCAAACCAGGTTTCTAGCCAGGTTCCTAGCTGGAGGCGGGTAAAAGGTAACCGTACATTGATTCTTCTCTCCTTTTCTTCCTCCCTCCCTGCCCTTCTCTCTAAAAATAATGAATAAAAAATCTTTAAAAAAATTATGTTCATTATTTTATTACTTTTTTTTAATTGAGTTTAATGCGGTGACATAGGTTCATAAAATTATATCGGTTTTAGGAATACAATTCTACAATACATCAGCTTCGGAGTTGGTATGTGGAGAACCTAGCCTGGCTTCCACTAGTGCCAAGCTTGGGACCCTTTGGTGGCACAACAATGTCAGCTGAAACTAGCCATGTCTTGTTCTGGGTCTGTGACCACTAAGTTTACACAATGTGTTAGGCCAACATTGGCCACAGCTTACCCCGGCTTGGGGACACCTAGTGGGAGTTACAGTGCAAGATGAGACTGGTCACCACATGTGCAGGGTTTAGCAAGAGGTACAGGGCACACAGAGGCCAGCTCTTGCTTGCTGAGAGTTTGGGAACCTTTGAGAGATTTTAGAAAAATCTATGCATGAGCCAAGCAGGCTGCTTGAGAAGCAGGAGCCAATAAAAGAGGCTTGGGTTGGGCGTATAAATTGAGTCCGGCAGGATCTCAGCAAATCACTAGGGGCGGGGTGAAGAGTGCTAGCCAGGTCAATGGAGGGCTCACACTCAGATTTGGCATCTGCTTGTGTTGTTGGCTGGATCAGGAGAGGGCTCAACAGAATAGCAATGGTGTCTGCCATCCCTCTGTCCCTGGAGAGAGCGGCACCGACCCCTGCCCCTCCAGCTGTCTCCCTAAAGCTAATTGATTCAGCTCCTTCCTGTGTTTCCCTGGTACTCTTCCGGCCCTGGTTCGCTGCTGGAGCCCAGAGTGAATTGGTGAGGGAGTGAGTTTGTGCATGGCCCCTCCACAGGGACACCTGGGGCTCCAGCAGCCCTTTGTCTCACTCAGATGCAATCTCTGCTGGTTTCCACAGCCAGATATTAGGGGGCCCTTCTCCACACTGGTGCCTTGGGCTGGGGAGCTGGGTATTGGGCTGGGACCCCTCACTCCTCAGGGAGGACCTTCACAGCTGAGATGCCATATCCCTTCTGATTCCTCATTGTCACACTGTAAGTGTAGAGCCTGCCCATTCTGCACCTCTCCTCCCCTTACCAGCCTTGAGAGTCTTTTGCTTTATATCATTTGTTCTAATGATAAGAGTTCAGTTAGACTTCAGGGGCTTCTCAATGATGGTTGTTCTATAATTTACTTTAATTTGATGTGGTCGAGGGAGGAGGCAGGCACATTTACCTACTCCACCATCTTGACCAGAAGAAATGCTGTGGTTTGATTTCTTTCATCGGTCTTTAAAAAATCCTCAAGCAGTACTTTGAAAAATGTTGTTTCTTTTCTGTAATATTTTCCCGTCTTTTTCCTTTCTGTCTCTCAAGTTAAACATATAATTGACTATGATCTTTTTACATCATTCTCACTTTACATTCCCTCTTCTGTATTATCTCTTTTTTTGACTTTCATGCTTTATTCTGGACAGTGTCTTCTAGCATTTTACCTATATCAATTGTCTCTTTAAGCAATATCAATTGTCTCTTTAAGCAATATCTTATCTGTGGTAAAAACCCATTTATTAAGTTATTTTTTATTTTACTTATTTATTTATTATTTATTTTATTTTATTAATTTATTTTAAAATATTTTATTTATTATTTTTCAAAGAGAGGGGAAGGGAGACAGGAAGAGAGGGAGAGAAGCATCAATGTATGGTTGCCTTTCACCTGCCTCCAGCTAAGGACATGGCTGGAAACCTGGCTTGCAACCTGGTTATGTTGCCCTGGCTGGGAATTGAACCAGCGACTTTTGGGGTCCCAGGCTGGCCCCTTATCCACTGTGCCACCAGCCAGGGCTCTTTATTTTTTTAAAGTTTTGCTACAACACTCTACTTTCTATCAATATGCCAAAATATTCTTTAGAACATTTATTTATAATAAACAGTTTTTATATGGTCTGTGTCTGATCATTCAGTATCAGAAATTACTTTTAGGTCCCTTTGTGTGGCTTATTCTTTCTATGACTCTTGCTTGCATCATTTTTTTTTTTTCTCTTGAGATTAGTTATCCTTGATTGTGTACTGAATGTTATATTTGAAAAGTTATTGATCAAAACTATTTTGAAGCAAGATGATATTGCTTTTCTCCAGAAATGACTTTTATTTTTTTTCTTATCGGTCACGTAGAGTCACTATCAACCTGCAATCACCTGAATCCACTGGAAGGATGTAGCATTTTATCATCTCTTAAAACCTGTCACTAGGCAGTCAGAGACCTAGTTAACTTCTGATTCAGCTTTCTACTGAGCATGAAGTCATTTATCATTTCAACTCAAAGAAGTTGGTGGATTCCCAACCTTGATGGGCCCTAGACCCCAACTATTGGACGGGCCAAAAAGTCCATATGTTTTTTTTTTCCATAAAATAAGACATGTTTTTAATTTTCACCAATAACTTTATTGATTTGGGTAGTTTGAGTATACCGCCTATCTGCCATGTGGTGTAATGTTGATTGTTCTTAATGTCGTCATTTGGTCACTATCTACTTCAACTAGTCTACCCGACAATGGAGCATCATGTAGCAAGATATCTCCAGCACGAAACTTCACAAACCATTTTTGATTCATTTGATAAGTCACAGTACCTTCTCCAAACACTGCACAAATTTTTCTTTGAGTTTTTACCTTTTTTTGAAATAAAGCCTAATATGCCAAAAATGTAGCTATTTTCTTCCATTTTCAATATTAAAATGGCTACACAAAAATTCATCAGTTTTGGGACTTTTTTTTTTTAAATGCCCACTGATATGACAGCTCTTACAATGCAATTTAACAAAACTGTTTCAAATGAAGTTAAAGCCAACTAAGAGGTACTAGAGCCATCACATGGAAAAGAGCAAATGAACTCTGGCCAAGATAATAGTTTCATGAGTTGAAAGTTCACCTTGGACTTTAAGCTGATGTTTATTTACTGATAAATGCCCATAGGGAAAAAGCAGCTTTAAATATTGGGCTTACTCTGCAATTTCACCTCTAAATTTTTCATCTGACATGTCTTTGCTCTTCTTAGATTATTATCGTTGGTGTAAAAAGTAGCACCACGGCTTGAAATGGACCCAGCTCTACCTTTTTCCTCACCTGTGCTCATATGTAAGTTTCATGTTTTACTCCAAAAGTTGTCCCTTGTGTAAATTTCTCTCTCTCTCTCTCTCTCTCTCTCTCTCTATATATATATATATATATATGTTTCCAAAATCAAATTCAGGTAACTTTTGTCACTTAATCTTAACACCTATTAAAATACAACCAAAAGAGATTGTTCATTTACAGGCAATTTCAGACTAAACCATATTAACCAGAGGCATAAAGATACAGTGATGGTGTAAGCTTTGGCAAGATAGAGACATGCTCCCCCCACCCCCCACCTCCTGCCCTCCACCCCCAAGACTTCTATTCATTATTTCCAGAGAGAGGGGAAGAGAGAGAGGCAGAGAGGGAGAGAAACATCAATGTGTGGTTGCCTTTCACCTGCCTCCAGCTACAGACCTGTCTGGAGACCTGGCTTGCAACCTGGTTATGTGCCCTGGCTGGGAATTGAACCAGTGACCTTTGGGTTTGCAGACCGGTGCCTTATCCACTGTGTTACCAGTCAGGGTGAGACATGTGTTTGACCCTAGTTTGACCCTCTAATTGCTGTGACCATGAACAAGTTACTTGTCCTCTCTGAAACACAGTTCATCTTTCATAGGGCCAAGTGAAGCCTAGTTTGTCAGACTCAGATAGAACGCATATTATCAAAGTGTATTTGACTATTATGATGGGTGACTTTTGCTTTTGTTCTATATAATCTTAAAAATATGTCAAAGTAAGAACCTATATTGTTACCACTATGAAAATGAAAATGCTCTAAATTTAAGTTGTCATGAAACATCCATATTTTATATATATATATATATATATATATATATATATATATATCATTATAGGTTGGGTGTATAAGCTAATTAATTACTTTACAAAGAGCTATAAACATGTTATGTACTTCTATACAAAAACACCTGAGATATGAGGTGGAGTAAGTAACTTTTAAAAATAATTGTTATTTATATTTCTTTTAAAAAATGAGTCTTTAATTAGTATGTCCTTAGTGAATTTTAAGATAAGTTTAAATTGTTTGGATGAACACAAAATAGGATTCCTCTAACACTGTAGGTCTTGTAAGAAGAATTTCTTTCCTAAGCTTATAAAGATATGAGCATTTATTTCTACAAAGAAGCTAAAGACATGGATAGAGTTAAAATGTAAGAGAAAATTCAGTTTCAGAAGAAACAGTTTCTACTTCAACATCGACAACAAAAGAACTGCCAGGAGTTTTTGGGAGCACTATTCCGGACTGAAGAACAAGTAGGAATCAGACCTCAATCCAAAGCAAGCAGAATCATAGACTGCTGAACAATATTCTTAGCAAATTTGTACTTAAGATCTTCTCACACTAAATATTCATTCACTTCATAACTTCCTCTCACTTCAAGAGATCCAAAGAAGACATTCTTCTAAACATGATTATTAAAATTACTTACTTCCATCCCACTTTCACAATACAGAAAACCATGGAGCTTTGAATCTAGCATACAAATTGCACAAAATTTCCTAAAATGTTCTATGCACATGTCATTACTCCCACATAGACTTCCTTACCATTTGACTTGGAAACTCATCCAGGAAGCAAGAATGGTGACAGTTTCCAGTAGTATTTCAGCATAATTCTACTGGTGGAATCAGTAACATTATTTTGTGTGGTAAGAGGCATTGCCATGGCTGCAACTACGTTGGCTATGGCTTGGAAATTGTTTTTTCTCTCCTAATTAGCCCCTCCCAAACAAAAGAGCCTCCTGGCCTTCTTGCCCTCTTGATAATTAAATGAGAAACCTAAGTAAGGATTGTACCTGAGCAGAGGATCTTCCAATTTAATTTTGGTGATAGCCCAAGACAAAGAACCCATGCTATTTATTCCTTTAGTGATACTTTATTAATTCATTCACTTAAATTTATTGAGCAGTTTCTAGAAGTACTTGCTACAATATGAGAATATAGTCTTAAAGAAGGCAGAGTCACATTCTTGTGGAATTTACAATCTAGAATAGAGGTTAACAAACTTGTTCTGTAGAGGCCTTTAGAGTTTCTATTGTAGCTACTCAACTCTACAAAAATAACACTAGGGTAACCATAAACAACACAGAAATAAATGAGTATAGCTGTGTTTTAATGCAACCTTATTTTGGACTCTGGAACTTGAATTTTATATAATTTCCATGTGACAGAACATTTTATTCTTTCTTTTGATTTTTTAACCATTTATTTATATAAAGACTATTATTTTTGCAGGTCAAAATAGCAAAAACAAGTGATATGCTTAATTTGGCACGTGGACCGTGGTTTAACAACTCCTGGTCCTGAAAGAAAGAATTAAACAAACACTCATTCCAATAAATGCAAGGTGACAAGTTGTGACAAATTTGTAAAGAACAACTACAGAGTGGTAAAGCACACCAAAGTAATTGAGATTAAGGGAAATAAGCAGAGACCTGAACCATGGATGGAAGTTATTTCACTCATTCAGTCCTGTGTGGTTTAGAGCACTTTTTAAGAAACCATCTTGGCAATATGTAATTTTTCATTCTTAGGTGGGGGAAGGGGGGTGTCCACTTCTCTGCCATCCACCCAAACTTTTTGCCCTATTTCTGTGCCTCATGGAATTTGGCTTTCTTATTTTTTTTCCCTTCAGAAAACATTATGAATGTGTGTAAGGTTGAATCACAGTATTTATATTTACAATATATTCTGATGAACAAGAAGGTAATGAAGCTGGGTTATGAATCTCACCCCTATAGAATATTGAAGAAGATAAATCTGATTGTTTTGTCTATATACTTAGAACACTGGCCTCAGTTTTTTGTTTGTATTTTTTTTAGGTTTTATTTTGTCAGCCATTATTTATCAGGTATTACCTAAAGCTCATATCTGAAATATAGAATTACTCTACAACAGACCCCACCTCCCTGCAAAAAGTGCACTACTCGTTTTTAAACCAATGATCAGAGGGGAAAGATGCTCACTTATTTAAATTCCCATAGGGTCGGTACTATGCCATAGACTTTCTGCCCACCTTGAAAGATGAGCATAATGACTTGCTGGGCAGGGAAATAAATAGGCTTCATGGTTAACATGAGTCTGCTAAAATGCCTCTTGTGTCCACTTTTCCTGACAGCGCTAGATGCCTTTTGTCAATCAGCAAACTGCAGAAACAATTCTACCAAATGTGAGTCATCACTCCAGTGATCAGGAATGGGAGTCCCCTTTAGTTTTTTGCAATTGATGCTCTGAATCTTTTGAAGTCATGCTTTTATGGTTAAAAAAAGCCACTGATTATTTTAGCCTTTAAATGATAAAGACAATCACACATCCTAGGAAACTTTAGAAGCTGCCAGGCTAATCTAAAACTCAGCAGACTGACTTAGGTGATTCTGTGGAACAGAGCTGCTGGGTGGATTGAGACAGACACACTGAAAATCTACATATATAGAAACAGCATGTCTTAATTTGTACAGGTACTGTGAGAGACTTAGCTCTAGACCACTTAGTTCTATTGGTTTGTGACATTGGGCAGTAATTTAAAGCTCTGTAACTTAGTTTCCACATTTGTGCAATGGGGATAAACCCTCAAAGCAGTTGTGATGATTATGGGGGGAAATTTTTTAAGTGCTTAGTACAGAACCAGTACATGGTAAGCACTAAATATAAGACAGCAACTACTATTCTTATTTAACAGATTAGGAACTAAGGTTCAAAGTGTTTTCCTCACTTGCCCAATTTCACATGGGTAGTAAACAAAAGAGCTGAGATTTGAACTCGATCTGACTCAAGAGACCTTTGCACTTAACCACATTATTATCTTTATCATAATCACCGTCCTCGTTATTATCTATAATTAATGGTGTCAGCAACAAGCCAAAGGAAATCCTTGCCAGGAATACAATGTGGGTGTGTGTACATGAACACAGATAATTATTTTTAGTCATAATCACACACAGGAAGAAAAATCTCTGTAAGTATGAGGAAGTTTGGCTCCACACTTGTTAACAAAGATGAACTTCCCCTTCCCCCCATATACGATGGAAATAAATGATTAAAATAAATTCAAGTCAAATAATTTATTAAGTCAAGAGAACTATTTACTTGAGTAGAACCACAACTCAACAACAAGAAAACAGCATGACCAACACAGCTGTAGGTTTTAACTCAGAACCCTTACACCAGGGCCCACTGACGTCTACAATATCCTTGAATGGGCTAGAAGTCAATAACTCCTCAAATTTATCTACCACATTCGGGATGTATAAATCTCCTCGTGTTTTTCCGGGGAGAGAGGCTACGATGGTCATTAGATTCTCACAGGGGTGTATGACATAAAAAGGTTTTCTGTATCATCAAAAATTGAAACCTTTGATTTCAACGGAAGGCTTTCTGTCATCCAGTCCAGTTACAATGGTGGTTCCCTAGAAGGCATGGTGAGCAATTGGTCCACGTGAGGCAGCCCCACCCCCACTCATTACTTCCTGACTCTATTCCTTTGCCTGGTTTCACTTAGGGTAAAAGCACCCAACACAAGGCTTCACATGCAGTAAGCAATTAGTTAGTATTAGCTGAATCTAGATTAAAATGCACTGGATGTAGTTCAGGAGTTAGACAACTATAGCCTGCACCTGTTGTTGTAAATAAAATTAGTAGCCATGCTTACTAATTTACATTTTGTCTATGCTCAGTTTCCTGCTACAAGGGCAGAGGTGAGTAGTTGTAACAGAGCATATGGGCCCCAAGGTCTAAAATATTTATTTCCCTGACCCTTTACAGAAAATGATGTGGACCCTTGGAGTAGTTGAATTGTTCGTTTTTTCTTTTTAAATATTTGATTTATTTTTAGAGAAAAGAGCAGGGAGGGAATAAAGGAGAAAGACATCAATGTGTGGTTGCCTCTTATGTGTCCCCCAATTGGGGACCCACCTGCAACCCAGGCATGTGCCCTGACTGGGAATCGAACTAGCGACCCTTTGGTTCATAGGCCAGTGCTCAAGGCACTGAGCCACACCAGCCAGGGCAGTTGAAAGCATCTTGATGTCACACTTAGGATGAGCTTGAGGTCTGGCTCTTACATTGCCTGTATGACCTTATGCAAGTCATTTAATTTTTAACCTTAATTTTTCATGTATAAAGTGGGACTCACTTTGGCTACTCTTTGTATCATCATTAACATAAAAATTAAATGTGATAATGTATGCAAAAGTTAAATGTACACTATTAGCTTTATTGGCAGTAAGATCATCATCCCTCAGATCATCATCCTAATGGTGACACATTATTTCACAGAAGGAGAAAAATAATTTTAAAAGACTGAATATAATAATAATTATATAATATGCCACAAAATTGTTATTCTTTATAGAATTTGCTTCCCAAGGCACTAATGATGAATTGTTCATTTTTAGGGAGGAAAACAAATATTTCCTGAATAAATTGCCAAATGGAACAGGGAATAGAAAATGAAAATACATTTGCTTATTCAAATGCCTGTCTGTTCAGTTGCGATTTTGACCTTGGTCTTATGCCTTGCTGTTCATGGCCAGAAACATGAAAAGGCTGTGATAGTGTGGCTTATGAAATATGAGCTCTATCTAACTTAGGTAGCCTGGAAAAACTTTCCAGCTTCTGAATCTTAAAAAAAACAAACAGTCTTATATTCATGGCTATCTTTAATAAATGCTTAAAATGAAAAAGGAAGTGGTATGGCTTATGTACCAATTTTAGTGAAGAGATGAAGAGATGAAGGATTTATCCATAATCTCACATATCCACTTCATACCTACTTAAGTTAAAGAGAAGGTTCAAACTTTCCTAAAAAATACTTAGTATGCATCATTTCTTTCCCCATAATTCAAGCATTACTATGAAAGTAAATATACATAGTTTTTTCTCTAATGAATTATATAGCATGACATACTCTCTTTTAGATTCACTGAAATAGGAAGCTATTATTTTTCAATTATTTTTGTTCTATTAATGATATTATTTATCTTTGCACCAAATAATATTTTAAGTTAGCTTCTTAACCTGTTGGGGTAGGGGGTACAATAAAACCAAGTGAGAGACAATAGACTCACCTCTGAGAAGTAAGAGAATTAGTAGTTAGGGAGCTGGCAGTATGCTTTCAGATTTAAGAGTTTCTGATACAAACACTACAGAAATGAGGTAGATGATAACGAAATTTGCCAAGCAATTAAGCTAGTTGAAAATATGCTAAAAATATTTGGTGATCAATTTCTACCTCATTATAGAAAGGAGACCAATGTAGAATATTGGGGGGAAAAAATAGACTGGGTCTGGATCCTGCTTCCATCTTGAGAAATTTATTTATTGGAATTTTGCATCTCAAAGAATTGAAGGGAGGGTTGGAGAACCAATCAAAAACAAAACAAAACAAAACAAAAAACCCAAGTATAAAGTCAGCACTCCAACCACAGAAAGGACACAATTGAAGTCTCAGCAGGGTGCTGTGGCAGTAATGAACATGCTCCAAATGCTTTTTTTCTATCCTCATATATTAATCAACTCAAATACATGCCCAGGAGAATGAATAGGTGTAGTTTCGGTGGCATGCTCATCTCTCGACTAGGCAGAGCACTTGCATTACAGCATACCCCCAGCCTGAGGCTATGCCCAGTGAGTGACAGCTAGTCACCGAAGGAAATTAGGAAGCTTTTAGCAAAAGTAAGGGATATGGAACCTGGGGTTCCATACCGGTTTTCTCAGGTTGTTAAACAGATCAAAGGCAGAAACATATTTAAAATAAGCATAACAGCCACAGCCACTTTAAAACATAGCTAAGTAGCAGCCTCAATCTAGTTGCTTCTAATAGAAAGCAATAAAGATATTCACCACTGAGAAAGTGTAAGGGCCCAGGCCCTGAAAACCCAAGGACTACAGATGGCCAAAAGGAATGCTGGACTACAAATATGTCACCACCCACCACTCCCTACTCAAACACAGAGGTAGCTGACTTTTCTCTCTCCTATCCTCCCTCTTCAACTGCTGGCCCTAACATGCACTTAACCAAGGTTTGACAGCTATACGACCTTCCTAGGGTGGCGGTAATGAGCTGTCCACCATCATGCTCCCCCAGTGAAGGGGCAAACATAATTACCAGGCAACACAGCTGGAAATGAAGTCACCCACCTCTGCAATGGAAAATTCTGCAAGCCTCCCATTTTCCAAGAGGCCACCTTTTCCCCAAAGCCTGCCTGTTCATGCAAGCCTGCTCTGTCTCCAGCTTATAAAAGCAGTCACTCAGAGCCAGCCCCCCAGTCAGTTCAGAGGATCCTTCCTTTCCTTAGTGCTGGAGCACAAGCTTAAAAAAATATCTGTCTGGAAATTTCTTTAGGGGTTTCTTTCTATTTCTCTCTTGAGGAACCCAAGAACCCCAATGCTGGTATCATTGGGAGAGGGGCACTCACTCTCCCTTCAACTCAAAGTATAGTTAGATTTTGATGTATAAAGTAGAAGCCACCTGAATATAGTTAGGAAAGCATTAGTTATTATTCTCTATATTTTCCCCAGTCCCAAATATTCATGGTGTGTACAACTAGAATATAGGGCAGCCATCTCCTTCTGCGTGCATACTGCCTTTGAGAATACTGGTTTCCACTACCATTGCTATCTTGCTGCATTCATTCAAAAATAAGAAGTCAAAGAAGTCACCCAAAACCACTGGGCAGGACAGAGGGGTCATGAGAATCCGACACATAATTCTGAGAGACATTAACTATTTGTTACATTTTGTTGAATTGGGAAATTGAGTTCACATGAGCAAGGCATTTTAAGTGGTGGTGGAGGCAGAAAGAACACTTGTAGTTTTACAAATTGGGGATTGTAGATTTTCTTTTACTCCATCAATTTGTGGCATCAGAGAACCAGCCAATGTGGATAGTAGAAGAGTGTGGGTCACCATGAGTCAGAATTTAGAGAATGTTAGCCAGCCCGTACTCTAGTTGTAGGTCAATAAACAACTGGATCAGCTGTTACTGGACCCGCATGAGGCAGAAAGCAGGTGTAACCAATAATTACTCCTTTATTTTGCATTTACTGGATCTGGGAAGCTCTCCTTTCATTAACACACAAAGAAAAAGAAATATGAGTGTGGTCTATGAAAATCATCGCAGAACAGGCAAAGTTGCTTTTAGGGTTAGTGAGGTGTTTATTGAAAGTACTTTATAGTTGGTGAAAAATATTAAGTACAGAGAAGAAGCTAATTCAGAAGAAATAGAGGCAGAGCAAGTCTGAAAATGACCAATTAAAGGGTCCCAGGAACATTTATGAAAATGGTTTGGTGTGAAAAGAAAGTGCTACATCTTAACCATGGCTGGTGTGGCTCAGTGGATTGAGCGCAGCCTAAAAAACAAAAGGTCACAGGTTCAGTTCCCAGTCAGGGCCCATGCCTGGGCTGCGGGCCAGGTCCCCAGTTGGGGGCACAGGAGAGGCAACCGAACATTGATGCTTCTCTCCCTTTCTTCCTTCCTTCCCCTCTCCTTAAAAATAAATAAGTAAAGTCTTTTTAAAAAAAGAGTGCTATAACTTACAGATTTTATTTATTTATATTTTTTCTTTTAGAGAGAAAGAGGAAGAGAGGGAGAGAAACAGCATTGCCTCTCACATGCCCACAACCAGGAACCTGGCCCACAACCCTGACACGGAATCAGACTAGTGACCTTTCAATTCACAGGCTGGTACTATGTCCCCTGAGCTACACCAGTCAGAACAAAAGCACTGTATCTTATATAAACTGATATCCATGGCAATTGATGCAGGATCCACTCTGCACACTCTTCACGTTAGTAACAGATTCGTCTCCTTGGTTGCCTCTGGCTACCTCTGTTCATTCTTCCCACAGTTCCTGGGCTGGTACTCTAGGCCTCCTGCTTTCCTTGTTTCTAGCCAATCTTTACGTAGCATTTTATTGGGTTGACTACCAGCACCCCTCAAGTGGTTCCATATGCCAACCCTGATGTTAAAACCCGTTTCTACTGATCCTTCACCGAGAGTTCCAAGTCTTTTCAGACTTTTAATCTGGGTTCCTGTGGCTTTTCCCCCTTGACTGCTCATGGCCTAATAGCCTATCTTCCCCTTGTGGCTCCGTTTCCCAGCCCCGCTCAAAAGCAGATGCTCTGGCTCCTTCCACAATGAACACTGCCAGTTTCGTGGCATTTTCTTGCTGCTTTTGGCTGTAACTCTCAACTTTCCAAGGTCCAATTGCAAGTCACCATGTGGGACAGACCCAAGAGGAGGGATAGAGTGGGTGGGGGGAGAGGGTAGTGTGTACAACATGGGAAATAGAACTAAGTTTATTCTCAAGGCATGTCACATTTTTCTGTCATTGGTTGTCACATATTTCAGATGTCAATTGATTAATATGAAAACTTTTCCTATTTGATGGGAAAGATATTTATCAGTGCAGATGATGCTTTTAAGGAATAAGATTTAAGGGGCCTGCTTTCAGCATATGATCTGTCTTAAATCTTTGCTCCTGCCTGTCTTCTGTTTAGCTGCTTGTAAGCGACAGTCTGCCACCTCCCTGCATGTCACCTTTCAGCTGTTTCCAGCTGCCTCTGTGATGCCCACCCATATCATATTCTAGGTTCTTTTGTTCAGAATATGGACTAGTCTGCTATTAACATAGGGTTATTTTGTAATATAGGTTTTTGTTTGTTTGTTTGTTTGTTTGTTTTGGTTCTCTTTCCCTTTTCTTCCTTTTCCTTTCCCCAAAGGCAGGGGTTTCTTCCATCACAGAGACCAACTCACTGGGTCAGTAATTTTGAAAAGTGCACATCAGTTGGCCATACTAACGCTGAGAAATGATTATGACTACACACTGACTTTTCATTGTGAAGCAAAGTAGAATGAGAGAGCAGGAGATCATCACTGAAAGCAACAGGGAGGGCCAAGACAGAATGATGGTCAGCCTTCATGTTATGCCGTACACCCCTTCTTTGGGTTAATCTTTACACTAGTAATTCTCAGGTGTGGGCAGTTTTGCCTGTTAAGAGATGTTTGCAATGTCTGGAGACATTTTTATCTGTCATAACTTTGAGGGGTCATTTACTGGCATCTAGTGGGTAGAGACCAGGGATGCTGCTGTGAAACTTCATACAGTAAATTGAACAACTCTCATTCTCATTTCAAAACATGATCTAACCCAAAATGTTAATAGGGGTGGAGATGAAACACCTTCTGTACCTACAGCTCTTTACAGCCCTGATTAGGTCTTGAGAGACTTTATTGCTAGTGTCCTGGGGTCATTTTTCCCCATGAATTAGATCATTTATCATTCATCCCTTAAGCCTGGTGCCAAAGTCAATTCTACAAAACAAAAGGTAATTCATTTGACTTTTAAGTGTCACAGTATATTGCTGCTTTTCTTTCCTATTACTCCCTGGAGCCTACAATAGTTCCTCTTGTTTTCCTGGAGTCAAAAATGTCTCCTAGGTAGGTCAACTCAGACCCAAATTGGAAAAAAAAAAGAAAAAAGAGAAAGCCAAGGGCATCACAGATATATATTTCCATTTCCATTTATGTTTTATACCTTCAACTCTGGCTTGGTCCTGCCCTAACAACCTCATCTTTATCTCTCTGGTCATTGCTCTTCAATACTATGTCTTACAAAGAAGACAGAACCCCTCCCTGCAGTTAGTCGGAAAAAGAGGAGGAACTTCCAAAGGGGCAGTGTGTGACAATTTGAGTAAGCTCTCCAGCCATCTTAACTTCATCGCTTTGATATTTGGAATAGCATGGCCAACATTTTATATTTATCATCTCAGTTCTAATTAGGGAGAGGAGATATAAAGGAGAGATGAGGTCTATGAATCTCTTAAGAGACTTAGTTTAAAAAGTGCTATTTACAAATGAATATTGTTCATAGTTATTTTTATGATATCTACAAGTAAGCGTAGGTTTTGGTTATCCGACCTAAGGAGGTGGGAGTAATATGTCATTTGCTTTGAGTAAATGAAGGTCCACTGAATAAGTCACTGCAGTTAATGATGGGTGGCTAACAATATCATCAGGTGGCAGGTCCTACTATCCTCTTGTTAGGCCTCAGTGGCTCAAGGGTCAAGATCTGAAGCCTGTATCCAAGAATTTCCTATTTTAATAATTGTAATAACAATGGTATAGAGCTGATAACTTACATGTATACATTTTAGCTTGGAATTTCCTTTTTTATTCCAACTTGAGGAGAAAGCCATTCTGACCTAATGATAAACTTGTTAGGATACATGATATCATTTCTTCATCTCTCCCACTCAAACTTCATGCAGCTCTGCCCAGCATCTTCCCCACCAGGTGTTAGGTAGCTACCATGGCAAAACAGCGAAACGAAACAAAACCAAAAAACCCACAATTAATTTACATCTATGGATTCTCTGCATTTTATGATCATTATTTCACTTCATTTTTATCGCTCTAGGGAGGTCTATTCTCTGTTGTTTGTTAATAATTGAAATGAGACTGTGGTATTATGGAAGTGATATCTGATAGAAAAACAAAAAGTGTATTCTTGCTTGTCCACTATCTAACTCTGTGAACTTAAACAAGACACTTTATTTTATGCCTTAGTTTCCTTAGCTGTAAAGTGAAGGAGATAGTGTAGAAAACTTCTATGGTGCTTTTCAAATCCAGAATTTAAAACTCTATGATGTTAAACTATAGATGAAATATTTATAATGGCATATATTTATAATCATGGCCTTTTGAGTAGTAAAATAAAATCTCAAGCCCTCAGTTATGCAATAGATCTAATTCAGAGACACAAAAATTGCAAATATTGAGATAATTTGTTTCACTTACATGTTCACCCATTTCTATACCCTCAGCCAGCTCTGTACCCATATGATGTTTTTGACATAGTTTGAAGCTATTTTCCATGTCTCCTCCAATGAAAATGACAAAAGTTTTTTTTCTAGGGTTTACTCATTATGATTACAAAAACAAATTATTCTGTTGCATAAAAAGAGGGAAAAATAATGTGAGCTTTCCATGAGAAACTTCAAAGTCTCATAGAGGAAAAGGGCAGGATGTGGTCCCATTTGTTTAAAACTATTTAACTTTTTAGGTCCAAAGAGTGATATGAATACCAAAAGGAATGATTTCCAGGAGGAAGAGAAACTTTTGATGGTTGGCCTAATAAAATAAAACTACACATTAGTAAAACTGAATTCAGAGATGATTCCAACACAGATGAGCCTTCTAGCTGGATCTGGTCCAAGCTGAACGGCTGCACACGCTGTAACCACCATGTGTTATCCGCAAACCAGATCGTTTCTGTGTGGGAAAGACCAGCCAGCTTCCTGGGCCAACCTGCTGCCATAAAATACTAGTGATATGTTTTTCCATGTTTTTAAGGATATTATACTTTGATGCACAGTACACATTTGGTCTCAGATGGTCCAGGGCGTTATCACAAATGACCAGGGTGATGAATGTTTTACCAGAATCAGGTTATATTTTGTCAGATTGTCTTGTGTCATTGCAAATACTTGCCCCACAATGCAAAATGCTTTTTTTTTATTATTATTATTCACTTTAAAATCTTAGGCAGAAAGAATACAATGTACAGTTACACCTCCTCATTAGGAATAATTTGCCTTTAACAATTTACATGCATCAGCTGTCTTTTGATATCATCTGTGAAAAGCAAAAGCATCATGGGATCTCTGAAAGGCCTGGAAAACGTAATGTCAGAACTTCATTTTTACACTTGGCTAGAAAAATTCCCGCCTAGTATAAAACACCTATGTTCCAAAACCTCATTTGCTTTGGAGACTTACAAAGAGTTAACACAGCTTGTCTGGCATCAGATATCGGTATAATGGGCTTTTACTGATGTAATTAAAATTTGCTTATAATTAATACAGATGAATTAGTTTCTGCACAATAATAGTTAGGAGATTAACAAAGGCCACATTTTGGCAACAAGACTACATTCTTTTCCAAGTGCTTTGGGACCTTATCCAATGAATGTCTGTCCAATCCGGCTGATTCTTCAGAGATGCCATATGGCATAGCTATGCATTCTGACATTTTTTTTCTAAAAGGCAGCCATATGACACAACTGATCTTTAAAACGTTGTCAGAAGGCATTACCTGGGTAGGCTTCGAGCCGCTTTCCAAAAACTTAGCAAGCACAGGGGCTATTAATTATGAGCAAAAGAAATGTGCGTGCACACACTGGAAACTTGGCATTCTCTCCACTCTAATCACAGCTGATCATCTCCCAGCCTGTTCTGTTCTCATTGCGGAAGTAAAGAGCCCACCCCCAGCTTTTCTAAACTTCCAAGAGTAAAGTATATATATATTACACACACACACACACACACACACACACACACACAGCTTTAAAACATGCATTCAGCAATTTCATTACAGGATGTATGTGCAGTGGACTCCAACATGCACATTTTTCACCACCTGTACTTTCACCATATTCGCTAATTAAAAAGAACACATGTTATTTACAGCTAAAATTTTCAAAAATAATGCTTAGGGTACTATCATTGAAAGAAGACTTCTAGTTGCGGTAGTTGATTTCTAGTTGGCACTCAATTTTGGATGGCGGAAAGTGTAAATAGCTCAAATATTTTCTCTCTGGTTTCCTCAGAAAATTAGTTTTTGCAGGGCAAAACATTCATTTTAAACTTTCCATTTTCATGTATGTGCTTTGAACAAGTTGGTTGCAATGATTCCCATTTATAAACACCCTACTCAAATTTGTAGCATTTCAAAGGGAAAAGAAGGGGAATAGAAAATAATTCAATTAACATCAGTGGGTTCCATGCAGCCACATCTTCAATGCAATGCGAACTGCCTCTGGATTTGTAGCCTAACCTACTGCCTTCTCTGTACTTATTCCATTATTATTTGCTGAACTTCTCTGTTTGGATCTCAAATTCAAGGTGTATAAAATCAAACTTCCACAAACTTGCACCTCCCACAGACTTTCTTTTCTCTGTTAATGACAGCTTCATCATTTCGGCGAATCAGTTCAAAAAACTTTGCGGTCATCTTTGACTCCTCTCTTTCCCTCTTACTCTGATCCACTAGCTGGGCAGATCCTATGAGCTCTAACTTTACAATATATCCTAATTACCTTATTTCTCGGTACTTCCACTACTAGGATCCTGGTGCTAGGCACCATCATCCTTCTCTGTTATTTTAACAGCCTCCTGATTCCCTGTTTCCACTCCTTATTGCCTACAGATTAGATTTTGTCATGTAAGATGACAAAATTATGTGTCAGCCCAGGTCATCTTGTCAAAGCAAATGCTACTTCCATGCCACTTGCCCGGGTCAGGCCCCTCTGATGGCTTCTTGGCTTACTTTGAATAAAAGTCAGCACCAGGACCAAAAAGCCCTATACTATCTCTCTCTCTCTCTCTCTCTCTCTCTCTCTCTCTCTCTCTCTCTCTCTCTCTCGTATACTCATCCCCTACTCTGTCCATAGCTCACTCTTGCTTCACTGTCATTGATTTCAAATAGGGCATCCACAGGGTACACACCTCCTGCCTTAGGCTTCAGCACCTAGTATTTACTGTTTTTTTTTTAAGTATGTTTTATTAATTATGTTATTACAGTTGTCTCAATTTCCCCCCTTTTGTCCCGTTCCACCTAGTATTCTTCTTCTCTCCAGCAACCTGTTCCCTTATGTCATGTCCATGGGTCATGCATGTAAGTTCTTTGGCTCTTATACTATTTCCTATACTATTCTTAACATTGCCTTATTTGTTTTGTACCTATCCATTATGTTTCTTAATCCCTGTGCCTTTTCCCTCATTCTCCTCCTTTCCACTTTTCTGCTGATAACCTTCCCAATGATCTCTGTATCTATGATTCTTTCCTGTGCTAGTAGTTTGCTTAGTTTGTTTTCGTTTTTCAGATTCAGTTTGTTAGAGTTGTGAGTTTGCTGTCATTTTAATATTCATAATTTTGAGCTTCTTTTTCTTAAATAAGTCCCTTTAACATTTCATATAATAATAGCTTGGTGATAAAGAGCTCCTTTAGCTTTACCTTATCTGGAAAGCACTTTATCTGCCTTTCCATTCTAACTGATAGCTTTGCTTGATAGAGTAATCTAGGTTGTAGGTCCTTGCTTTTCATCAGTTTGAATACTTCTTGCCAGTTCCTTCTAACCTGAGAAGTTTCTTTTGAAAAATCAGCTCATAATCTTATGGAAACTCCTTTGCAGGAAACTCTCTGCTTTTCTCTTGCTGCTTTTAAGATTCTCTCTTTATCTTTAATCTTTTGCATTTTAATTATGATATGTTTTGGTGTGTTCCATTTTGAGTCCAACTAGTTTGGGATTCTGTGCTTCCTGGACTTGCATTTCTATTTCCTTTGCCAAATTAGGGAAGTTTTCTTTCACTCTTTTTTCTTTCTTTTTCAAAAAGATTTTATTTATTATTTTTAGAGAGAGGGGAAGGGAGAGAGGCAGAGAGGGAGAGAGGCATCAATGTATGATTGCCTTTCACCTGCATCCAGGTACAGAGTAGGCTGGAGACCTGGCTTGCTACCTGGTTATGTGCCCTGGCTGGGAATTAAACCAGCGACCTTTGGATTTTGAAGATGTCCCATAGTCTTCTTATCTGCCCCCTGCCCTTTATTTATTTATTTTTTTGCATCATTGTTTTTTCATTCTGTTCTGGTTGACAGTTTATTTCTGCCTTATATTCCAGATTATTGATTTGAACCCTGGCTTTCTTCCCTTTACTGTTGGTTCCCTGTGAATATTGCTTTATTTCACTTAGTGTAGCCTTCATTTCTTGCCTTATGCTTTTGCCATACTCAATGAGTTTTCTAAGCATCCTTATCATCAGTATTTTGAACTCTGCATCTGATAAGCTGGCTTTCTCCATTTTATTTTTATTATTATTATTTATTATTATTATTATTTAATTTTATTGTTGTTGTATTACATCCATCCCCTTTTTGCTCCCCTCTGTCCCCCTCCCCACCCACCCATTCCCCACAAACCATTCTATTATTTTTTTCTGGGGTTTTGTTCTGTTCTTTTTTGTGGGCTACATTTCTTTGTCTCCTCAATTTGGCAGCCTCCCTGTGTTTGTTTCTGTGTATTAGCTAGATCTGCTTTAATTCCCTGTCTTAGTGCACCTGTTAAGTTGTATGGGCAGAGCCTTAGATATTCAGCTAGGGTGGGGCACCCTGCTTCATGATTCTGTGGCTCTGTATCTGGAGGAGGGGTAGGAGAAAAGATGGTGCTATGGCCTGGAGCCTTGTTTGGTATTCACCCTGTTTCCAATCACTTCACCTCTTTCCTATACGTGACTAGCACCCTTCTAGCTGTGCCTTGGTGGTGATTCCCAGAGTGGGTAAGTTTGCATATATTCTAGGACTGTGCAAGCCCTTTAAACAGACTCTTCTAAGAGACTGGCCATTTCCTCCACCGACCCAACCCCCACTGGTGTGTACAGCCAGAAGTGATGAGGTTTTATTTTCCCTGTGCTGGAAGCCTGGGCTGTGCAGTCTGACTGGGGGCTAGGATTGCTCTCTCGCCAGATATCCCTCCCGATTGTTGTCCTCTGCATGTGAATGTGAGACTGCCCTCTTCTCTCACTGCCACTGCCACTGCCACTGCCGCCTTGCTGCAGCCACACCACGCCCTCTCTGCCCTGGCTCCCCAGCTCTGTCCTGGCTCCGTGGCTCTGCCTTTCTTACCCATCTGGATGAGTATGACTTCTTTAAGTTCTTGGTTGTCAGACTTTCATACAGTTTGATTTTCTGGCAATTCTGGAAATTTTTTGTTTTGAAGTTAGTTGTGATGCTTCTTATGGTTGAGTGAAGGAGGCCAAGTGTGTCTATCTACACCCCCATCGTGATCGGAAGTCATCATTCATTCTCTCCTGGTAATTTGGGGTGAGTTCCTACTGGCTCAAGTGAGTAAATTGTTGAATTTTCAGGAACTATGTAATTCAGTTGTTAAATCAGTAGGTAGAAATCAACTGACATGGGAGTGTTTACACCAAGGAAATCGGCAAACTCTAAAATTCAGATCTCATTCTATGGAGAACCAGTTGGCAAAACTTACTGGAATACCATTTTATTCTTCTTGTGGGATGTTCTCTTCTTGCACAAGCAACTCCCCTACTTCTTCAGCTTCTTCAAGTCCTTACGAAAGAATTTAGGGTTAAGGTCTCCTAGGACTACCCTATTTAAAATACAACCACCTAACTCTATTCCTTCATTATTTTTCTCCATTAAACTGATAATTTTGTAATTTTTATATTTATTAACTTCTTTTAAATTTATTCTCTATCTCCCTGCAACAGAATATAGAATGACTGTATAAAAGAATGAATTTGCACTCTATTAATATATATTTCACTCTGCCAATAATCAAATCATATCTACTAGTTCTACCTCACCATATAATGCCCGAAGTGCTAATTTAAAAAAACTATTATTTTGAAATAATTATATTTGAAATAATTTAATCTCATAGAAGAGTTGCAAGAATAGTATTAAGAAAAAGAAATATTGAAACATGCACACACAAAAGAATAGTATTAAAAATCTGCTTATATTCTTAACTCAGAGTTAGTAACATTTTTTTACATTTGGTTTATCTATTTCTCTAGATAGCTGGATAGGTTGCTATCCTCCACCTACTTATTTTTGTTTACCAAAACCATTGAGGTATTTTGTCTACTTTATGACTCTTTACTCATGAACGCTTTAGTTAGAATTGCCTCAGAAAAGGACATTCTCTAAGATAACCACAGAATTATGGTCAACCTCAGGAAATTAAACACTGATATAATAGTATTATTTTAAAAAATAGTTTTTAAGCTTTGCCAACTGTTCCCAAAATGTTCTCTCAACAGTCTTTTCTCTCCAGTCTAGCATCTAATTTAGCAACATGGATTGCATTTAATTATATCTCTTAGTCTTTAAAAAAGGACACTAAAATAGTCCTGAAACAGCATCTCAGACTTTTTTATTTTGTCTTTTGTGACTGCTTGGTAGAATATCAACTAGTCATCAATACAGAAAATGCCCTTAAGTTTGGATTTATCTAATATGTTCTCATATAGATTTAGATCATGCACCTTTGGAGAAATACTTCATACATGATATCATAACCTTCTTCAAGCATTACATTAAGAAGTGTACAATGGTAGTTTTTCTTATTATTTATGATACTTTGATTGTTTAAGGTGTTGTCTTCCAGGTTTGTCCACTAGGAAGGTAGTACTTTTCTCTTTGTAATTTATGAGCAATATGTAAAGAAATACTTTAAAATTTTATAAATCTTCTGTTCATCTTCTAATTGGCTAGTTATTTTACAATCCATTCATGATTTTACCTTCAGAATGTATGATGATGATTGCAAAATGATATTTTAAAAAATTCTTGTATTCCTTCTACATTTATTATTTGGTGTTTTATTATAAGGAGAGCCTTTTCCTTTCTCTAGTATCAGTTTAAAATAATGAACACTTACTTTGTTCTTTGTGTTACAATCTATTATTGTCATTATTTATTTTTATCTAAAATTGTCACAATTAGCCAGTGAGCACCCCTTAAAATCCACTCTTATGTCCCTTTGAAATGCTTATCTTTCTTTGGAACAACTGTTCACAATTTGATATAACAAGATTTTAAAATCTAATTTTGTGTGTTTCTAACCCAGCTCTGGAATCAGCCATTTATCAAAGGATCTCTAGTTCTTTTTAGTAGAGAATGGCAATTATAAGCCAATATATTAGCTGTGGGTGTTTTCTTTGTTATTGTTATCATTTCTTTTATTAATTTATTTTTTAAGTATATTTAGTATACAATCTTCTATTGGGTATATTAGTTTCAGGTATATGATGTAGTGATTCAACAATATTATATCTTACAATGTGATCACATCACTAATTCTAGTTAACCACCTGCCACTGTGTAAACTTAAACATCTAGGTAGAGTTTAAGATTTGTTTGAAGATATTTTTTATGTTTATAATTAAAGTACTGTGTTCAAAAGCAACTTGGTTCTGTTCTTTTTAAAAATTATTTCCAAGTGGTTATGTTATTTCTTTAAAATATATTTAAGTTTCTTATTTTTGTTTACATACAAGATGACATTTTCCCTCCCATCCTTGTTGATTTAATTTCAAAATTTGAATATATAAAACATTAATAACATGGTTTCAAAAGTCAGAATAATAAAAAAATATTGTCCAAGAACTTCTGCTGTCTCTACTTCCCTTTCACTCCATTCCCAACAACCTTTTGTCGGTAAGATTTATTAGTTTCTGACTTATTCTTATTTCATTTACAAAAATAAATAGATATGAGTATTTTTGAAACTATACCCTCTTTCTTACCCCCAAAGTAACATAATCTAAAAATATTTTTGCCCTTATTTTTTTAAATAAAGATTTATTTATTATTTTTTAGAGAGAGGGAAAGGGGGAGAAGCAGGGAGGGAGAGAGACATCAATGTATGGTTGCCTTTGACCTGCATTCAGCTACAGACCTGGCTGGAGACCTGGCTTGCAACCTGGTTATGTGCCCTGGCTGGGAATTGAACCAGCGACCCCTGGGTTCGCAAGCCAGTGCCCCATCCACTGTGCCACCAACCAGGGCATTCTTATTTTTTTAACAATGTATACTGGTAAACATCCAAGCCAATTTATATAGGTTGTCTTCACTGTCTTATTTTTAATTGCTGCATGATATTTCATAGTTTATTTAACCAGTCTACTGTACTATACAGGGCATTCAGGTTATGTCCAATATTTTGCAATTACAAATAATGCTACAATGATTAAGAGCTAAATTTCAAAAGTTTACTTTTCTTAGTTTCAGATCCTATATACACTGTAAATAAGTTTGCAAGCCATAACTCTGGAAGTTATTATTTTTATTCCTTCTTTCATTATTTAATTTTATTTTTCCAGGATAGTTTACATTTATTATTATTTTGTATTAGCTCCAGGTCTATAGCATAGTGGTTAGACAGTCATATATTTTACAAAGTGATCCCCTGATAATTTAAGTACCTATCTGACATCATGCATAGCTATTACAATATTATTGACTATATATATTCTCTATGCTGTACTTTACATCCCTGCGACTATTTTGTAACCACCAATCTGTACTTTTAAATCCTATCACCATTTCATCTAGCCCCTCAACACCCTTCCCTTTTGGCAACCACAGTCTATTCTTTGTACCGATGAATCTGTTTCTACTTTGTTCATTTATTTTGTTCTTTGTCATTTTTTATTGTTTATTACAGTTGTCTCAATTTCTTTTCTTTCGTTTTTGCTCCCCTCCACCCAGCCCATCCTCTCTGTTGTCCATATCCATGAGCCATTTGTACATGTTCTTTGACTAACATCTTCCTTCCCTTTCCTTCCACAATTCCCTCTCTCCCACCTCCCCTCTTACAGCTACCAGTCTGATCCATGTTTCCATGACTCTGGTTCTAGTTTTCTCATTAGTTTATTTTGTCCATTAGATTCCAGTTATGAGTGAGGTCATATGGTATTTGTCTTTTGCTGACTGGCTTATTTCACTAAGCATAATAGTTTCCAGTTCCTTCCATGCTGCTGCAAAAGGTAGGAGTTCCCTTTTTCTTTCTGCTGTGTAGTGTTTCATTGTGTGAACTGTACCAGTTTTTCAATCCACTCACCTACTGATGGACACTTGGGTTGTTTCCAACACTTAGCTATTATAAATAGTGCTGCTATGAACATAGGGATGCAAAAGTTCGTTTTCAGTTGGTGTTTTGGAATTTTTAGGGTATAATCCCAGCAGTGGAATCACTGGATTTTAAGGCAGCTCTATTTTCAGTTTTTTTGTGGGAATTCCAAACTGTTTTCCACAGTAGCTGCACCAGTCTGTTTTCCCCCCAATAGTGCACTAAGGCTTCCTTTTCTCCGCATCCTTGCCAGCACTTGTTGCTTATTGATTTATTGATAGCCATTTTGACAAGTGTAAAGTGACATTTCATTGTGGTTTTAATATGCATTTCTCTGATGATTAGTGATGTAAAGCATCTTTTCATGTGCCCATTGTAGTTTGGGAAGAGTGTAAATTTAGGTCTCAGGCTTCTTTTTTTTCTTATTTTTAAAAAGATTTTATTTATTATTTCCAGAGAGAGACGAAGGCAGAGGAGAGAGACATCAATGTGTGGTTGCCTTTTACCTACCTCCAGCCAGGGATCTGGCTGGAGACCAGGCTTGCAACCTTGTTATGTGCCCTGGCCTGGGGAATCGAACCAGCAACTTTAGGTTC
Source organism: Noctilio leporinus (assembly GCA_004026585.1). Taxonomy (NCBI): domain Eukaryota; kingdom Metazoa; phylum Chordata; class Mammalia; order Chiroptera; family Noctilionidae; genus Noctilio; species Noctilio leporinus. The sequence goes on along the minus strand of PVIW01001323.1, from coordinate 103,451 downwards.
ATAGGCCAGTGCCTATCCACTGAGTCACCAACTAGGGCTAATCTTTTTCTTAAATAAGTCCCTTTAACATTTCATATAATAATGGTTTGGTGATGATGAAGTCTTAGTTTTCTCTTATCTGGGGATTTTTTTTTTTTTTTCCTGTCCTTTGATTCTAAATGATAGCTTTGCTGGGTAGAGCAATCTTGGTTGTAAGTCCTTTGCTTTTCAAGCCAACTAGAAGCCCTGATGGAGTCTGCATTCTGCTGTGGACACACACCATAAACAAGTACATTGATAAATAAGTATGTAATTTCAAATACGTCTGCTTATGAAAAGAACAACATGACTCAGTGTCAGGTCCTTTAGCTTTGAGCTTTGGATCAGTAGATTCTGATAGAGGGCAGGCCTCTGGTCTGGTGACAGACTTACTTGGAGCTTTCGGGAGAGTTGGTGTGCTTTATTGCTGGTGACAGTTGACTACACAGGCTGGGCAGTGAGGGTGTCAGCATCTCCATGCATACTTATTCCACCCTTAGTATAGCTGCACTTAGGTAACAACGGCAGGGAGAATCTAGGCATCCAGCACAACTTCACCCAAGCCACCTGGCCACCTGCAAAGGAGAGTGGGTGCAGGACACCTAGATTATCTCTCTGAGGTTGTTAACCTAAGTGCAGCTATAATAAGGATGGGATAATTGTGAGTGGGGATGCCAACACCCTAGTTGGTCGGTCTGTGTGGTTGTAAGCCTGCCACCTACAATAAAGCATGCCAAATGTCCTTAAAGCTCTGCGTAAGTCCAAGTTTATCACCAGACCAGAGGCTTGCCCACTATCAGAATCTACTAGTCCAAAGCTGAAAGCTCTAGGACCTGACACTCAGGAGTGAAGAAAATTTTATTTTAGGTAAGGTGTTGGAGATGAGCTTTGGTAGAGGTGAAATTTGAGTAGAGGCCAGAATGTTGTGAAAAAATATAATACAGATTTGAGAAAGATTATTACAGGTACAGAAAATAGCCAGGCCAAAGGCACTGAGGTGATGGAAGTAGGAATGTTCTTAGTAGGTCATAGTGACTCGATCCTGGATGAAGGAGAAGAGGGGTCTGTGAGGAGGTGGCTGAATGATCATTTAGGGGAAAGATGATAATTTTTATCTAAAAATGTTGATAAGCTATTGGAGGGTTCTGAGTGATGTGACTGGATTATTATTATTTAAGAAAAAAATTAAGATAATCTCGACTGCTATGTAGAGAAAAAAACTACAAGAGACAAAAGTGGGACTAGAGATGGCACCACCATAGTATAGGTCAAAGAAGATGGCAACATTGGGTTAAAGTGGGCACAGTGTAGGTTGTAAAAAATAACCATATTTAAGATATTTAAAAAAAAATAGAGCTCATAGAAAATGCAAATGGATTATAGCAGGTGAGGAAGAGAAATTAAATATGACCTTAGGTTTAATTTTAATAAACTCTAGGAAATTAATACAACTGTACTCTTTCATTTTATTATTTTTTAAATATTTTATTTATTATTTTCAGAGAGAGGGGAAGGGAAGAGGGGAAGAGAGGGAGAGAGACATCAATGTATGGTTGCCTTTCACTTGCCTCCAGCTTGGATCTGGCTGGAGACCTGGCTGGGAATCGAACCAGCGACCTTTGGGTTCACAGGCTGGCACATTATCCACTATGCCACCAGCCAGGGCTTCAATTGTACTCTTTTATAAGCCATAAGAGATAGTCCAGTCTAAAAGCTTTATGTCATCACCATGCTGATTAGTTAAAGCCTTGTCAACTTATCCCAGCCTTGACATAGTTTCCTGAAAATAAGTGGGAGTATTGTGGGCAGAGGGAAATATGTGAGCTCTCAGAAGTAACAAGAACAAATTTCTTTTAGAAACAAACTATGACAAAATCCAATTTGGTTTGAAATGATTCAGTAATTAATTAATTCATTCTTTGGTTCCACTCAGCCAATGAGTAATGAATGGCTGCTATATACCAGGCACTGTGCTGGGTGTTGGGGCATAGACAACAGAACAACCCAGGTGTAGACCTTACTCTCATAAAGTTTACAATCATCAAATGCAGTGTAGTAATACATTACACATTTTTATTAATTTGAGATTTACCATATCAATGGCGAAGACATTTGAATAATCAAATTAATGTATACTAATATGTGAGTGATATATTAGTCATTTTATTGTTGATGTTATTTTCTTTAAATGACACTGAATGAATTTCTAAGTATTATTTTGTAGAAGTTATTTTCCTCATGCTTTTTATAGAGAATAAAAGAACAAGAGTCCTCAAGTTGATCAATTTTATGACAGTTGACCATTTCTTCTTCAGAGTTTGACCTAAGAAAGAATAGATTAGAAGAATTAAACAAGAATTTAAAAAGGACTTAACTGACCAGTGATAACCATTTCTAGTCAAAGCTTAGAAAGATACTATAATTTTCTTGCTTTTGTAGCAATGATTGTAACCACACAATTTTCATCAATGTGGTGATAATAATTGAAGATGCATGTCAGACCCCCTTTAAATATTTTAAATATGAAACGTTAATGCTCATTGATCGAGATATTTACCCCAGTGTGTATATTCAGGTTGGATTCTATCATGGCCTAAAACAGTGGTTCTTGAAGTGTGGTCTCTGGACAGACAGCATTAGCATTACCTGGGAATATGTTAGAACTGCAAAACTAGCACCCATCCTACTTCATCCTATTAAATCAGAAATTTAATAGGGGAAGGGGTTAGCCACTTGAGTTAAAACAAGCCCTCCAGGTAGTTCTGATACTTGATAAAGTTTGAGAACTGTCAGACTAGAAGATGTATTTGCTCAACACATTTTCAATGATTACTTAATACATACCTGGCGTCATCCTAAGTACTAGGATATAACTAAGTTCCTCCTCTTAAGGAATAAGTATATGGTATCAGTTGGTTTTAATTAGGGAAATACTAACTGCTCTCAAGATTTAGAACAGAGGAAATTTAACACAATACTTGATTAGACAGGAAATGGAAGAGCTTGTGAAGACAAATGAGGCCACCCAGAGATTAATAACAGTCAAAAGTTACTATGATCCTTGGACTAGAGCATAAAGTGAGATGGTATTATTGGAGCTTAGGGGTCAAGGTCACCTGGCAGGTCTCTTCTGTAGGCAGCTAGAGGCACAAAAGAGTGGCAAGTGTTGCTATAGATTCAAAGTCAGGAATGATATAGCCTGGTTCCTCTTTTTTCTTTCATCCTTCCATCATGAACTCCCGTTGTCAAGTGCCACAGGGAACCTGCTGGAAAGGCACAGCCTACAGGTGATGGTCCAGTGGTGCAGAACAGGGCAGAGCAGACTGGAGAACCAAGAGGGCAAATAGCCCATCATCAGTGCACGTATCTTTTAAGCATTCTGATTATTACTCAAATACTCTACCTAGAGTCTTCTTTACACCTGTAAATTGAAGGTAAAAGTTGAGAAATATAAAAAGTCTTGAGTAAATTTAAAACAAGAAGTGTCTCAGGGAAAATTAAAGTTCCAATTTACTTTTTTACTCTGTCATTGTAATAATACATTTTCATTCTTTCCCAAATGAAGGAGGTATGTAGCCTGAAAATCTTTATGTTTGTGTGCAAATAAAATAGATAAATTAATTATATTGCATTTACTATAAATTTATTTATTTATTTTTTAGATTTTTAAAACGTTTATTATTTTCAGAGAGAGGGGAAGGGAGAGAGGCAGAGAGGGAGAAAAACATCAATATATGGTTGCCTTTCACCTGCCTCCAGCCATGGACCTGGGTGGAGACCTGGCTTGCAACCTCGTTATGTGCCCTGGCTGGGGAATTGAACCAGCAACCTTTGGGTTCTCAGGCTGGTGCCTTATCCATTGTGCCACCAGCCAGGCTCCTAAATTTATTTTTTAATACTGACTGCAGTGATTTAAACTTTCAAAAAACTAAGCACTTACACAAATCATATCTCCAGAGACTGTGTGCTTTGTACTGATCAATATTCAGTTAATTATGGAAATATAAGGAAAATTAGGCCATTTATAATTCTGCATGCATAAGAAAAATTTTTTAAAGCTAAAAATAACTTTCTTTAGGTTGGCTTCATGCTTTGGAAGATGATTAGGCCACATCCTCAATTAATCTTTTGATAGCAGTATTTTCCTATTCTCCTACCAAGTGTGTTTTGATTTTGAAAAAATAGAAAGTAAAAGTCACTATCAACCTAAAAGTGTGTATCTTTTTCTACTGGGTTTCTATCTACCTTTAAAACATTCATGTGAAGGATTTTTCATTCATTCGACAAATATTTATTGCATACTTAACTAGAGCAAAATAGAGTGAAGGGTAAAAATATTTTTAATAAGACTGAAACTTGTGCAAAGAGCATAAGTCTCCAAGGCTGGTTCTAAATAGACTTGCAGGTCAGATAGGCTTTACTTGTTAGGTTTGTGACCTTCTTTTAATTAGTTAACTTGTCTGAATCCATTTCTTTGCTTATAAAATGAGACCTGTCAGATCTGTCTCCCAACTAGAGAATTAAGAATAATGTATGGGTCTATTGTTATGTCTGTAATGCATTAGTACAATTGTAACGATAAGTTTTAGTCTTAATTTTCTGCACATTTTTCCTCTCCCTAGATAATGTCATTCCTTCATATTTGCTCTCTAATGCCATCTAACTCTCTCTGTGCCTTTCTAAGTCTTTCTATGTTTGTTTGTTTTTTCTATCAGAATAACTGACCATCATTGGCAGCTAATCCTAGTGTAGAGAAAAGCACTCATATTCTACTTCAACGTTGGCTCCATTTATTCAAAGATATTTAGTAAGGGTCTGCTATGTTCCAAGCACTCTTCTGATGAGTCTAATTTCTACTAAAACAGACAAGATAGTTTTCTTCATTCAAGTAAAAGAGTATTTCAACAAATATTGACTAAGTGTACGCTAAGTATACACTTAGTACTAAGTCTTTGCCCCATGAAATCAATGAACTCCAATTAGCAAAGACTGCCAACAGATCAATTACCAAGCAGTGATAGAATAGGCCTGAAGTGGTAAGAACTTGGAAGACAAATGAAGTGGGATGAAGGGACTGTGGGAGTGGTGTCTGGTACAGGACTCTGGGGCAGGAAAATGAATGAGGCAGAGTGAACGCTGTGTCTGTAGGAAGAGAGGCTGCTGGCAGTGGGGTGGTCAAGTGTCACAGCTAAATGCCAGACCAAGGCTGGCATGCAAGAGACCAGAGGCTGGTGAGAAAGGGGCCGGCTGTGTGAGGAGATCAGAGCTGAGAGGTAGTGGGACCAGTTCCCACTGGGCCTTGTGGGCCAAGATAACCATTCTATAATCATTCTGTGAAACATGGGAAGCTGAGGGGAGATATTTCGGACTTTTGTTTCCAAAGAATCCCCATGGCTGTTTGGTGGGGGACAGCCGGTAAGAGGCAGGAGTGAAAGCAGGGAGGTGGCTCTTAGGGGTAGAGCTGATCTCCTGGATTGCTTTAGTAGTGCTAAAAGTAGTGTGAAAGAGGCAGGTGCTGGATGTCTTTTGAAGGTGGGGCTGCAAATTGTATATGAAAGGAGAGAGAAAGAAAAAGCAGGGTGTGACTTCAAGGGTTTTGATTAGACCAAATGGAAAAACTTCCCTGTGGTATAGATTCTAGTAGGGGAGAAAGACAGTGAACAAATACAGGGTGTCTTGAACAACACAAGTTTGAACTGCTCAAGTCCACTTATACATGGATGTTTTTCAATCAATATATTGGGAACATTTTTGAAGATATTTTTCACTACCATGAAACAATCATATTGATTATACTATCATACCATAAAGCAGTTACCTTACTACTTCCTCATTATCAATGCATACATTGTTATACCTATAAAAACTATGAATTTATTTTTCATGTTTTTATTTTGATTCTAGTTTTGGATATGTATAACATGGACAGTATTTTGTATCACACAAGACAATTCATCCTTTAAACAGATGATGTAAACTCACAGTGTTAATTAATACAGTATAGTACTGTAAATGTATTTTCTTTTTCATATGGTTTTCTTTTCTTAGCTTATTTTATTATAAGGCTACAGTATTTAATACATATAACATACAAAACATGTGTTAATGGACTTCCAGGAAATAGTAGAGTGTTAATGGTTAACTTTTGGGGAAGTTAGAAGTTATATGTGGATTTTCAACTGCAAAGTTGGGGGCAGTCAACTCCCCCAACCCCTGTGCTATTCAAGGGTCAACTGTAAACCAATAAATTGCAGTTACTAACTTGATGGGTGTTAGCTGGGACAGGGAGGTGTGGTCAGGGACACTTTCCCAGGAAGCAGTATTTAAGCTGAGAACTGAAACATGAGCGAGAGTTAGCTGGGTACAGGATGGGTGTGTGTATCTTTAGGAGAGGGAAGAAGGGAGAGGGGCAATGCCAGGCATGAATTTCAACCTATGCAAAGACTCTGAGATGGAAACATTTATAACACAACTGACTGCTGAGTAGACTCAATAGAAGAACCCAACCTGGCTTGCTCATTTTTAACTCCTCTACCAATGCACAATTTTTGCCCAAGTTCACAAATGCCAACGACATGTTTGTCTCTTCTTTTTTGGCTACTTCACTGTGTTTGCTTCTATGTATTGGGCTGATCTACCATATCTCCCATTCTGGGCAGAATGGTTTTATGTAGCAGGTGTCCTGTGGGGACCAGTGGGACAGTCACCTGAGTCAGGTGCTCTAGGGATGTCCTATAATGGACCCCATCAAGTGGGATTCACTTTAACATGGCTCTTGGGCCTGCCAAGTCCACCCTTTGGGTGTGCCACTTGTGGCACCAATTGGTTGGTGCTCTGGTGTGGTATGAAGTCAGCCCCAGCTGTGCTGATTTTGGGGCTACTTGTGAGATGCCCTGATGCAGGCCAAGGTGTCTGTGTCTAGGCTAGAGGCACCTGGTAAGAGCTACAAAGTCATCTGTGGTTGTTAGCTGACTGTTTTAGGCTTGGAATGAAAAGTTACCTTTCTTCATTTATACAATTTTCATTGTGTAACTTTTCCACTTAGATGGTATGTATTTTATTTTAGATTTTATTTATTTATTTTTACAAAGAGGGGAAGGGATGGAAAGGGTGAGTATGAAAATTGTTGGTGAGTATGAAAAAGAGAAACATTGATTGGTTGCCTCTTGTACATGCTCTGACCAGGGACCAAACCCATAACCTAGGCATGTGCCCTGACCAGGAATTGACCTGGTGACCTTTAGCTTTGTGGAATGATGGATGCCCAACCAACTGAGCCACACTGGTCAGGACTAGATGGTATGTTTAGGACAGAATTCATGCTTTTCCCCGCAAGGTCTGCTTTTGTGCTATAAACTTTGAAATCATTCTTGGCTTCTCTCAGTTATTAAAATATATTCATGTCTCAAAAAATCCTGTTGGCTCTGTCTGTAAAATATTTTTTGAATCTAATTTTGATCAGAAAATCTACCAAATTCCTTGATCCAAGCAAATATCATTTCTAATATACTACTGCAATAGCTTCCCAATTGGTCTTAGTCCCATTTTCTCCACCCACTACCTCTCACCCAGTCTATTCTTATAACAACTAGGGTACTCATTTAAAAGTGTAAATTAGATTTAACTTCCTGATTCAAAAATCTTCCCATGGCTTCTTTTGAATAAAATTCAAGTCATAACAATGGCCTAGAAGTCTCTCTGTGAACTAACATTTATCTACCATTCTGACCTAATTTCTCCCACTCTTCTTGCTCATTTTGTTCCAGCTGCTACTCCTCAAACACATCCTACTCATGTCTCAAAGCCTTTGCATTTGTTGTTCTTTTTGCAGGAATGCTCTCAACTATTTAGATGGCCCACTCTCACTTCATTTTGATTCCTGCTCAAACATCACTTCCATGTCTAAAATAGCATCTACTTGTCATTTTCTGTCTCCTTAGCAGTTTTAATAATCTTCAGTGCATTTACTAATGCTTAACATTGCATTATACTTTCTAGCATGTTTGTTTGATAATCGCTTATTTTCCCAATTAAATGTAAGCTCCACGACAGAAAATATTTTACTTTGTGCACTGCATCCTCAGTGTTTAGAACACGATCTGGTGACAGATGACATGCTAGATAAGTGTTTACTGAATGAAGAAATAAAAATTATAGAATGCTAGAAATGGTGGTTGTGTGATATAATTATATTCGAAGTTCCAAATAAAATGTGTCTTCATTCAACCATCCTATTTTGAGTGTCTATTATGTTCCTGACACTGTACTGAAAGTGAAAATAGAAAGATGTATAACAAAGAATTCATGTCTTCAGATTTCTTTTAGATTTCAGAATGATAAATATGTACCCTTACATGTTGATCACTTAAGAATCAGGGACAAAGTGTCCCTATTGCGATTTATTACACTGGTCTTTCCAATCTGTTCCTGTATCCAAGGAAAATTATATATTTTCATAAAAGATTGGTCAATCCACCATCAACTAGAATGAAACTAAGCAAACCAAGCTGCTTATTGTCATCAGATGAAAGCAATGCCATTTGAGGATATAGATTCTATGATGATCACATTCAGGGTAGAGGCAGTTATTCAAAATATGAAGCCTTTGGATTGTTATCTGGGTTGTTTTAATAGTTCAGACAATTTTGAAATTTGATTTATAATCATTTTATAAAGAAATACTTTCATATCATTGACTAGTTAATTCACTTTTCTATTGTAGAGTTAGCATTCATCAAGATTTTCATCTAAATTAGAGACAAACAAAAAAAAATGCTTCAACATAATATATATGTGAGAATAGTTTATATAAGTGGCATAACTGTTATGTTAGTAACTTGGGTGGTTATAATAAAATAACATAGTCTGGTGGCTTAAACAAGAGAAATTTATTTCTCACAGTTCTGGAGTCTAAGAATTCTAAGATCAAGATGCTGGCTGATTTGATTCCTGGTGAGAACTCTCTTCCTGGCTTGTAGATAGTCATCTTCTCACTGTGTCCTCACATGACCTTTCCTTAAAGCATGCCAGTGGAAAAAGAAAGTGAGAGAAAGTGATGGCTCTCTCTTACTTTTCTTATAAAGCCACTGATCCTATCACAATGGCTCCAATCTCATGACCCTTTGACCTCCCCAAGGCTCCATCACCAAATACCATCACATGGGGGGTTAGAGATCCACCATAAGAATTTGATGGGAAGGGGACACAGACATTCAATCTATAACACCATCAAGCACAGTACAATGTTTAATGAATTAAGTAGAAGTAATAGATGTGCTGGTTAATGGAGAAGGGGCAGGAAGACAGAGCTGGACAGCCAAGAGCCTGGGAATAAGAAGTAAGAGTTCAGGTCTGCTCAGGCTCTCTGTGTTCAGAACCCAAGATACATATTCTGGCAGCCATTAGCATAGGAAGTTATAGTAATAAGTCAGAGGTTAGAAATTCAGACATTCTATACCAGAATGTAGGAGGAAAGCAGTTATGTGCTGAAACAAAGGTAATTAGCATTTAGTGCAGCAAATCTTGAGTATACATCCTTCTTGGATGCAAGAAAGTCAGTCCTCTGAGTGGCTAGATTACTTCCTGAGAGTAGAAGTTAGTAAGACACATAAAAGATGAGTAGCAAATTACCCTGAATTCAGTGAGGGTTTTAGAATCAAAGTAAAACTAAAAATGGACAGTTTTTACCTGAATTGCTGTTAAATAGGTTACAATTTATTTATTGTTTTCAAGCCACACCTTGAATTTTAGATTCGATGCCAATCTCAAACATCCCAACTCTTAACCCCAAGTTCAAAACTATGTTGTAAAGGAAAACTCTATGCTAAAGACCCAGGAACCTGGAGAGGGGAAGGTTTATGATACTTCTTTTTTCTTATTTCTTTTGACTTATTAATAGAGAAAATTGGTCTCATCTCTGTTTCATCTATACCTCCTACAGATTAAGAATGTGATTTATCCCTGGCTGGTAGCACAGTGGATAAGGCGCCGGCCTGCGAACCCAAAGGTCGCAGGTTCGATTCCCCTGCCAGGGCACATAACAAGGTTGCAAAACAGGTCTCCAGTCAGGTCTGTGGCTGGAGGCAGGTGAAAAGCAACCATACATTGATATCTCTCTCCCTCTCTGCCTCTCTCTTCCCCTCTTTCTAAAAATAATT
>PVIW01001323.1:0-93176 GCA_004026585.1 Noctilio leporinus | reverse complement strand
AATCTTTAAAAAAAAAAAAAAAAGAATGTGATTTAAAATTTTTTAATAAAAAAATTTTAAAGTAGGGAGATAGAGAGGGAGAGGAACATCCATGTGAGGGAGATGCTTTGCAGAATGACACCCAACCAACTGAGCCATACTGGTCAGGGCTAAGAATGCGATTTTAAGCAAACTATTAATTTTAGCATAAGTGGAGTTCAATAAAACATTCTCAGTTTCCCATAGTTTATTACAGTGAGGGGTTTACTTGAACTAAAAATAGCTTTGTGTCACCCTTTGTTGCACTTTATAATAAAGTAAGTTATGTGATAGAATGCAAATAAGGTGAGAAAAATCTTAAAGGTAGTTTATCTACCCTATGTGTGAATCTACTTTGCAAAGCTCTTATCAGATGATAATCCATTCTTGTGTTGAACAATTCTAGTTATAGACGACTAACTTTCTTAAAAGGTAGCTTATTTCATTCTTCTTTATTTATTTTTTAATTAAAAAATATTTTATTTATTATTTTTAGAGAGAGGGGAAGGGAGAGAGGCAGAGAGGGAGAGAGACATCAATGTCTGGTTGTCTTTCACCTGCCCCCAGCTATGGACCTGGCTGGAGACCTGGCTTGCAACCTGGTTATGTGCCCTAGCTGGGAATTGAACCAGCAACCTTTAGGTTTGCAGGTCAGCTTCTTATTCACTGTGCCATCAGCCAGGGTCTTCTTTCTTTCTTTCTTTCTTTCTTTCTTTCTTTCTTTTCACTCTTCTTTCTTTCTTTTTTTTTTTTTTTTTAATAACCTTGAATTTTACAAACTGTTTGTTTTCTTATACCAAGCCAAATTTTATCTGGTGTCTTTATATAAAGACAGTTCTATCTAATGGTAGAAGTACTAACATCAACCTATGTACTTACTCTGACATTTCTTTCTTTTCCTCTTCTACTTCCTTCTCCAAATTTTGCATATTTTCTTTACTTTTTTTTTATTTGATATTTATATAGCTGACTTTTAAGTTAAAGAGAAAAACAAAATGAAAATTTTAGATTATTTAGAAATTAATGGTATAGTTTCATGTGAAAATCTATAAAGCTATACCTTAAATGTTACTCAGGAAAAAAATGCCTTAAATAAATTTATTTTTTAAATAGTGAGACAACTATTCACACCCCTAAATTCATGACAACATTCATGATAACCAAGGAATGAAAACATCCAAAGTGTCCTTCAGAGGTTAATTGGATAAAGAAGATGTGGCACATACATACAATGGACTACTACTCAACAATAAGAAAAGATGAAATACTGTCATTTGCAACATGGGTGAGTTTTGGAATATTATGCTAAGCAAAATAAGTCAGCCAGAAAAACATTAAGAACCATATGATTCCACTCATATTTGAAATATAAAACTGAAAACAACAAATGAAGAAACAAGAGAAACAAAGAAACAAAAGAACCTCACAGACATAACAATATGGTGGTATCAGAGGGAAGAAGCTGGGGGATGAATAAAGGATAAAAGGGGTGAAAGACATGGTCACAAAAGAAGATTTGACTTTGTGTGGTTTACAAAAATGCAATACACAGTGCTTGCTTCGGCAGCACATATACTAAAATTGGAACAATACAGAGAAGATTAGCATGGCCCCTGTGCAAGGATGACACACAAATTCATGAAGCGTTCCATATTAAAAAAAAAAAAAAATGCAATACACAGATAACGTATCATTGAATTATACACTTAAAACCTATATAACTTGATTAACCAATGTCACACCAGTATAGTTAGTAAAAAAAGAAAAAAATAGGTTAAAATAAGAGTTAAACATTTCATCCAAGAAACTAGATAAAATCCAATGAAATATATCTAAGTAAATAAAACACATAAATAGATATAAAAACAGGAATGAATGACATGGAAAAAAACAAATATTAGACTTGATTAAGAAAATTCCAACCTTTACTAAAAAAATAATCCAACAAAGACCCTTATTTTGAGTCTCTTATAAGATTATGAGAATTTGTGAGAAAACACAAAAAATTGTAAGATGAATACAATGATATATCCTCAACCAAGGTAATGTTTATTAGTTTGAGAAAGAGAGAAAGGGTTGAGGGAAGAGAGGGAGAAAGAGACAATTATTTGCCTCCTGTATGCGTTCCAGTCAGGGATTGAACTCGCAACCCTTTGGTGTAAAAGATGATGCTACAATCAGCTGACCCACCCACCCAGGGGAAAGAAGGGGATCAGTTCAGTCAATGCACTAGTATAAATGACCCATGGACATGGACAACATGTGGGGATTGACTGTGAGAGAGGGGGTACAGTGGGTGGGGCAGGGGAGAGCAATGGGGGAAAATGAGACAAACATAATACAACACAAATAAATTGATTAAAAATTATAGTAATATGTATATATTTGCTTTAATAAATTTGAAAAACAAGGTGAAATGAACATTTACACAGTAAAATACATATGGTTATTACTAATAAGAGTAAGTAGATAACTAAGTGAACAACTTAGAATAAATTAAAAAGTTAATATCTAAGATTTAACTAAATAACAGTTCTTAAAAATATGGAAAACTAGCCCTGGCTGGTGGCAACAGTGGATAAGGTACTGGCCTGCAAACCCCAAAGGTCACTGATTTGATTCTCCAGTGAGGGCAACATAACCAGGTTGCAAGCCAAATCTCCTGCCAGGTCTGTAGCTGGAGGCTGGTGAAAGGCAACAATACATACATGTCTCTCTCCCTCTCTGCATCTCTCCCTTCCCCTCTTTCTGGAAATAATAAATGAAATATTTAAAAAAATATATGGAAAACTTACTAATATATTCTAGGTGCATCACATGACCCTGATATAAAATCTGGATAAGATTAGCACAAAGATGAAGATCTTTTATTATAGGTGCAAAAATATTAAATAAAATTCTGGTTAGCTGATTAAATGCAGTAGTACATTAAAAGAATCATACGTCAAATAGAATATATTTCTAGAATATAAGATTATTAAACAAGTGTAACATACTATCCACATTAACAAAAAAAAGAATGTCAAACATAATTGGTAAAAGAATACAAATAGCTAAATGTTAAAAAAAAACAAAAGTTAATAGTAGCATATTTATGAACTATGCAAAGAAAGGCACAACCCTGCAAGACACAAAACCCAGAAAATATTATTAGGCCTAAGTAAACACAATTTAAGCCCTGGCTGGTGACGCAGTGGATAGGCGCTGGCCTGCGAACCCAAAGGTCACCCACTGGTTCAATTCCTAGCCAGGGCACATAACCAGGTTGCAAGCCAAGTCTCCAGCCAGGTCTGTAGCTGGAGGCAGGTCAAAGGCAACCATACATTGATGTCTCTCTCCCTCTCTGCTTCTCTCCTTTCCTCTCTCTCTCTGGTAATAATAAATAAAATCTTTTTAAAAATTACAGTTTACACTTAATGTTATTAAAAAAATATTGTAAAAGGTTGAGTAACAGACCAGGAGGAAATGTTTTCCATGTATAATAAACAAAGTTTAGTATCTATAACATGTAAAGAACACATATGAATAAATAAGAAAATAACCAAAATTTGTTGAGATTTATATAGAAACAAATAATACATATGTATAATAAACATATAGGAAGTTGTTCAGGCTTAGTGAAAATCCAGGAAATGTAAATAAACGCAACAATTTTGTAGATATGCTTCTTCATCTATCTTATCTCCAGAGTTAAATGTTGAAGTGTTAGTGTAATTGATAGTTTTATGTGGTATTGGTAAGAGTATGTATTGAAACAAAATAAAATGCTTATTATATACTCTTGGCCTAGCAATTTCATTTCTAGACATCTATTCTGCAAAAATATTTCTATAGGCCAAAGCCTGTAGGGGGTCATTATTCAATGCAGCTGATCCCAGGGTTGGAGGGCGTACCACTTGCCTAGTTTTGCTGCTTTTCTGGACCTAGAAATGAAACAAAACTGGTGTTATCTCCAAGGAGTAAAGGCCAGGGAAGAAGAGGTTACCCTGTGGGTGAGGTTCTTATCTTCCCAGTTTTGTTCCCTGCTGGGTACTGGGGCCTTCTGCCCTGCAACCATCTGTATCTGGCTTCGAATTTCTCAGCCAGTTTGCTCAGCTTCATCTCAGTTTCCCCATTCCATTTGCCAAGGAATTTTCCTAACCTCCTACTATCCTGACTCATCTACCATGTTGGACAGCACAGATAACAGAATATTTCATTTCTTCAGATATGTCTAATTGTGTATTGTAATTGATTGTATTTTCTAAAATCGTAAAGTTAAAACTCAAGCTGATAAAAAAATTCTTACCTGTAAGGTGATAGAGGAGCAGCCTAGAATGGAAGGTGATAATGTATATTCTCTTCGAAATATGACAGGCTTCATATACTGAAAAGGGCAAGAAACAAGGACCACTCCAGCAGCAACAAGCAACTCTGGTCCCCAGGTTGAATCCTCCAAACACATTTCTCAGTTAAAGGGACCAGGGCATCCTAGGGGAAATGGCTGTTCCATGTCTGGGTAGGGATTGTACTGGGTCAGTCTAGACCAAACACGCATACCAACAAGCATGTCAAAGACACAAAAGATCACCTAAAAGGGCCCACATAGGCCAAAGATAAAACTACTTAAACATAAAAAACTTTAATCTCTGGTATGGATTAAAACATCAAATATATAAACAGCTAGAATTTAGGATGACATTCTAAAATGAAACAAAGTACCAAAGCCAACTCACTGCTCACCTTTAGAAAAAAATATTTCTACAAATACATAAACACACACATAATAATTGCAACATGGGTTACAGTAAGGGAAAAAGTGGGGTAATTGTAAAGAATGGCAATGAAATAAATTATGATTCTTCCATACTATGAAAAATGATGTAGCTTAAAAATAATGAGATAGATGGAAAGAGCTGATGGAGAGACAGAGTTGTAACAACTATAAATCACAGGAAAATAGGTACACTAAATGTTTAATATGTATGCAAATGTATACAAAATAACTGGAAGGATATCAATTAATTTAGCAAATATTTAGTGCTATTAATTGTTATAGGTGCTGAATTTACGTCTATGGCAAAATTGGCAGGCAGACATCAGTTACAGCTATTGTATTGAATGGGGAAGTAAAAAGAGATGTTTACTGCCATTTTATATATGTTACTGTATCGTTTGAATTTTTGACTGATGTGTATTTATATACTATTGGCTAATGCTTCAGTGAGTCTAAAGTATAAGATAAAAAAAGAGAAAGAAAGTAGTATATAGTCCTCATCCATTGGAATCTTATAATGCTATTGGAATGAAAGATTTAATTTTACTAAACTGACAATTATATATTTAGATATTTTTGCATTCACATTTGCTGATTTATCTATCAGCAAGGGACTAAAAGTATTTTTATACATACTGAAATATATAAGATTAAATATGTTGTTTGCTTCCATACATACCATAAAGTAAAACAATGTAGGCATATTCAGAAATCAGTATCTGAAAGGCCATAAGGTGTTAGTAATTATAAAAATATATTTTATTCATTATTTTTAGAGAGAAGGGCAGGGAGGGAGGAAGAAAGGGAGAGAAATATCAATGTGTGGTTGATTGCCTTTCACCTGCCTCCAGCTATAGACCTGGCTGGAGACCTGGCTTGCAACCTGGGTATATGCCCTGGCTAGGAACTGAACCACCAACCTTTGGGTTCGTAGGCCGGCGCCTATCCACTGAGTCACCAGCCAGGGCAGATGTTAGTAATTTTTAAAGAAAGTCTACATTTCCTTAGCTTGGTCATATATGGCAGTTACAACATATTTTAGTTTAATTTGAAGAATAAGAAAAAGCATTCATAAGTAATTTAAAATAAATCATTTTAGGCAGATACATCTTTACTCAAAAATAGGTAATTATACCAGGGTTTACATAGCATTTATAATTTATGTATTCTTTCAGAATGATGTGTTCTACCATCATGTATAGAGTTAGTTCTACAGCCTATCTTCTGTAGAATAGAGTATGTGAAAAGATGAGAATATTTCCCAGGCTGTTCTGTTACCTGTTGTCATTATTAATCTGAATTGTTGAAATAGGAATAAATAACTCTCTTTCTTTCTCAAAAAAGAAAAAGGAAAGTTCTTTGTCGATACTGAGTTTGAAGTATGTAGGGTCTAGAATTAGGAAGACTGGTTAAGATGTGACATAAGAATTCAGAAGTCTCTGGTACAAAAACGGAAACTAGGCCTGGACAAAAATGCAGTATAGTCAAGGAAGAGGCTTATAATGAACAGAAAAGGCTGATGATGGAAACTTTGGAGACCAAAAAGGTCACAGGATGGTAACGTGAAGTTATAAAATAACTTATAAAATAAACAGAATCGGGAATTAAAAGTGTCAACCTAATTTTGCCTGTATTCACCTTCTAGATCTTGATTCAAGGTGCAACTATGTCAGTTATACAACTGAATCTCAATACTTAGTTTGTCTTTTTTTTTTTTCCCCTGGGAAATATTTTATGACTCAGTAAATTACTTGGCCAATTTGATGGCAATTGAAAATTAGAGGTTTCATTTACCTATTTATGTAGTCACTGGGGTGCTCTATTTCTCTGTTTTTTTTTTTTTAAAGAAGATATGACAAGTAGCACCTATTATATCTTTTAGCCAAGTCTACTCATTATAAATATATATCCTTTATTAATAAGACTTATGGTTTATTTTGTTGGTGTTATAATTGAATTGTATTCCTAAGGAGGTAAAACTGCTCCCCCCTGAACTTTAAATACATTGTTTACATTGGTAAAACTACATAAATACTAATATTTCTCCTATATGATGCTGATTTCATAAATGAGAGCATTAGGAGTTCAGATATGCTTCAGAGTGGTGATATTAGTGTTCTCAAAATTATCCAGTTTTTATAATTGATTCAATAAGATAATAAGATACATACATGTTTTTTCCCCTCCCGGGGTGGAGTTGTATACCTTTTTTATGAGCTGATTTCTGTGATTTCAACAGAAATGCTCAAATCAATCGAATGCTAAGTTTATCCTTTTTTTCTTCAAGCTACATATTTTCAGTTGGTCTAAAAATGCTGTTTGGTTGAATTTACACAAGTTTCGCAATGTGTGTATTAAAGCTGCATTTCCCCAGAATAAAGAGATGATTTTTCAAGCCCTAAAACACACTGGGAGTTAAATACCACTTATCAGGTCAACTAAAAGGTATTTTTGAAGCATTACAAAGTGAAAGAATAGACAAATACTATGGTCCAGTGATTCTGATAAATACAAATTACCCAAAACCTTTAATCCAGGAATCAAATATAAACAATGCCCAGTTGTCCTGAACTACCTGCAGAAGAAGTCATGGAAATAATTGTGAAGCTAAAAAGCATAACAAATAATAGCCTAGCTGGTTCCCTATACAATCTTCTGTAAAAAAGGGGGGAAAAAAATCTCCCAGAGCCTTACACACAGTGTAGATGAGCGTTGGAAGTTCTGATTGCTTATCTGAACTCTCCAACCCTTGGCTGCATGCCCATCTTGAGGGAAGACCTTGTCATTGCTGGCACGAAACAGGGTGAGGTGATCCAAACCTGGGAGTCTATTTTTCCCTGGATGCATGTGTACAATCCTATTAATTTTAATGAGAATTATGTTTGCACATTGAAGCAGGATAAATTCCAGAGAAATCTTGCCCTTGGATGCATATTTGTAATTTCCATTAAAGGGACAAAACCCCAGGGAACCATACATGGGTGCCCAAGGGCAAACTCTGACCCTTTGCATAAAACACACTGCACAAATCCCCAGGTCATCTTCAACTTGTAACAGACAAAAAATAAGAGGTTATTTAAGCCTGTATTTTATATTCAGTGTATGTGGATTTTTCAGAGAACTACATTTAACTTGTGGTCATATAAATAAGAAATGACTACCAAACAATAGAATTCAATCTTATAATTTGAATGATACATGAACAGTGTCATGTATATTTTTTTAAAAAAACAATATAATTGAAATAAAAGGCCATCAAAATTGTGTAAATAGAGAGTAACTCTTGCTTTCAAAGCAGACATTGAAAGGTTATGGACAATTTAAGTCTTTACATTGGTGAATCTTCTGTGAAAACTTTTTAAGTGGCTTTAATATATAATGAATAATCTCAGGGCAGAGATGTGTTTGAAGGAGATATGATTGATGGTCTATCATTCCTAATTCACTGTTTATACTGGTAGTGAGACTACTGGGAAAATACCTCATTCATCAGGGTATTAGTGAATTCAACCAACTATGGCACCTTCATTTTAACAAACTAAAGAAGAAAGGCTTAATGGGGGAAATTGACAACCATCTCTGATTCTATGATAATGCAATTAGGCTGCTCTTCTCTAGAGCCTTTCCTAATTCACAAAACAGCTTCAGTCGGCAGGTCATAAGTATATGATCATTTTTCACACTTTGAAAAGTAATGATTCCTTGACATCAATCAATAAATCTTGGTGAAGTCCTTTATACTTTTTATGTTCAGCAGGCAAGTCAGTTTTAAAACTCATGTGTATTAAATCTGACTTGCTATCCAGCCTGTGTTTACATAATCTAATTTAACAAAGTCTCAAATAAATGTGTAAATGAAGTGTTTATAGTAAGCACAAGGAAAGTTTCCCTTTCATTGAGAAAGTGTGATATGATGCATCAAACTATTTTAATTTGCACCCTGAAATACCCATATTTGCAAATGTGCCACATACAGAGAACTGTTGCTCTTAAAATTTGGTAGTTGCTATATTGAGCTTTGCATGTTATTCTCAATAGACGAGTACAGAAGATTTACTACATATGACACAGTATGTACAACGTTGTTTATCTAAAATGAATCCATTGCATAACATGCAGGAAATATTAACACATTGTTGACAGTCATGAAATAACTCCTACTTTCAAGCTGAAACATTGACTAACTCATGCTTGCACTTGCATTAGCTTTTGCTATAAAATTGCCGGTCAATAACGTGTTAATAATTATCCTCTAGGGCAAAAAAGTTTGTTCATTTTTTAAAAAGTGGATAAAAACACAAGGAAAACATATATACATGTACTGAGTAGCAAATATCCAGCACAGCACAGCTCTTCTAACAATTTTAGTTCTGCATGCTCTATAGGGGATCAGAACACGGACAGGCTAACGAATACAGCAGGTAGTAATCAACTGAGGTTTGCTTAAGAAGGAATTATCAGACAATCACAAAAGGGGTTATACTATATGGTGCATGACACTCTATTTTTTATTACTTGAATAGTTGACAGTTTTCCTGGGTGAAAACTGAAATGATACTAAATCATAAATGTACCTGCTGTGCTGTCATTCACATTAAACTCCCCCTTTGTTTTGTTTATTCACTGTTCATGGCTGCAAAAATAGTGTGCTTTGTAATAAGGATGGATAAAAACCTGGGCAACAATACGTTTTTCAATTAAAAATAAAACAATTGGCATTTGGCTCATGAGACTTTCACAGTCCTTTGGAGTTGTTGATAAAAATAAATATTGCATAGAAAATTGTTTTTCAAGTGTTCACGCATTCTGCTTCACCTCCATTATTTGTTATTTGCCGTGATGAGTAATTGATACGATATACTATCTAGGAATAGACTGCGTTTTGACAATACAACACCAAGGAGGTGATGGGACATTGATTTCACTGATTGAAATTTCCAGTTAATCTTGTGCTCTGTAAATCTAGCTTTAAGCATACGGACTCACTACAGGCAGTATAATACAGAGCAACAGTGGGAAATGGTTAACGTAAACACAGAGCTTTAAATACTGAAAAATTTTAAACCAGATTACAGAGTCATAAAGATAGTTTGGGAAAGCCATTTTAAGAACTTCCTTCACAATCCAGGAGATACTAATCAATACCTGACAATTAATATTACAGAGGGACTTATACTCTTCAAATCCATGCACAACACATTGAATTCTATATATCTCATTATAGTGGATTTCAGTTTGATTTTGAGTAAAATGTGCAGTTCCCTCCAAAACAAATACTTTTACTACAATTCGGGCTTTGTAAAGGCATGTGAAAAATCCTCTAAAATGACTGGATTGAACCTTGGGTCTTACTCTCTAATTCTGATCATGACTATGCTGGAGGTCCAACATCTATGTTATGAAGGGTTTTGCAAGGAAAATATTTGGATTAATGATATGATTTAGTGACAATTTTGTGACAGTAGCTCTGACCTCTGCTGACTGACAATAGAATTGAAAAAGTAAAGCAATGAGTTAGACTCGACTGTGGCTGTTGGGGACAGCAGCAGGGAGGCTGGGGGGTTACATTGACTGGCATTGTCTCTTTCCCCATTCATCAAGCAAGATCTGACTTCCCAATTCATTGACCAGATGGGCAGCTCATTGGTTTAAACACCTGATATGAGACCATCCATCATCTGATAACATGATCGTTGGGCTGCAGCTGGCTGGGTGCTCTGTGGCACATGCAATGGACTGAAGCCAGGGAAGTAGGCTTAGTCAGTTGCCTTCCCTTCACAGGATTTGGAGTTCTCTACTCGACCATAGAACTGGTGGAGCTGAGAGAGAAGGAAAAATTTACCATGTGTGCAGGAGATAGAGCTTTACACACTTACCACTCCACTTGAATACCCATCAAAGCCAGACATCAAAACTTAAGTCAGACCAATGTCAGGCCTGGCCATAGAACAGAGATAGAAGATAATGTAGGGAAAAAACAAACAAACAAACCAGAAAACCTGACTTCCTGTAGTAAGAACAACTTGAAACTTTTATAACCTGCCTAAGTTTTTTCTAAATTAAATGGCTAAAGATGAGATTTTTCTCTAAAAACCAACTTCTTTTTTTCCTTTCTTTTTTTTAATAAACAAAGCTTTTGAGAATCTTTTTAAAGAGAAAGTGAAAAAGTAATATCTAGGGAATAATAAAAATTTTTGTTATTTTCTGCTCACAGGGGGAAAATCTGACAGACACAAATTATGCACACTTAAACAGAAAGTGTTTATTGCCATGTAAAATATAATTATGCTGATTTAAAATGTTTGCCGCTCAGATAGTCTAGAGATTATTGGGGTTAGGTCTAATCTTTCGCTGGATATGAAGGCTTTGGCTGAATTCCACAGCAGCATGGAAAGTGGGGCTGTCAGAGGGTGGCCTCATCCCTCACTCTGTGGACTGTTCTGTGAAACCATTCCTTTACACATAAAAGTTAAAAATCCCTCAACTGGAGAGTCTATAACAGACAAAAAGGTAACTAGTGCAAATTTAATCCTCTTATGTCCTTAGTAGAATAATATAAAAAGGCTTGTGTAGGTTTTTTTTTTTTTTTTTTTTACTTAGCATTCTCCTTATTGTCATGATTCGTAGTGAGACTCTATTCTAGTTTATTTGGAGTTTTCCACCAACAGTGAGTAAGCTCTCTCATTCTATCTCAGATGAGTGATTTGGTGTTTTCACCCTAAATTACTTATGTCTTCAAGACACTTTCCCATGGACATGATTTTGCAGCTGTGAAGGGGTGGAGACATTTCTGAAGCAGATTCTGCATCTAATTTCCATTTCCTCCTCTTCACATTTTCTGTTTAGGGTGCTTCATCTGCCTCCCAAGGATCCCTATACAAGGACCTGTCTTTTCTTACTTAGATGGGAATTTTAAATGAATATATATATCCACAGAACTAAACTGGTGAATTAGTTATGTAGTTGTGTTCTGGTTTAATAGTTAACAAAGAAACTCACAAAGATGTTACTGAGAAGAAATAGGGAAGGAAGTAAATGAATAAGAATTTAAGTAGGCATATAATGTAAAAAGGAAAGACCAGAGGTTGAAAATCAGACCCACCTTTGTCCAGATATTAGTACTACTGAAACTCACTAGGTAAGTTTGGAAAATTTTGATATTTAGAATTAGCCAGCTGGACTCAGTTGAGATGATCCCAGTTTTGTTGGCAACATCCAGAGCATCGTAGTCTGGAGCCAGTGGGACATGTGCCTTCTTCTCTCCATCAGGCCTGATCAGGGTGTTGACCTTGGCAACATCAATGTTACAGAGCTTCTCCACAGCCTGTTGGCTCTGGTGCTTGTTGGCCTTGACATCCACACGAACACAAGTGTGTTGTCCTCTATCTTCTTCATGACTGACCTGGTGGTCAGGGGGAGCTTGATGACAACATAGTGATCAAGCTTGTTTCTCCGGGCAGGGGGCGCCCTTCCGAGGATGTTTAGGTTGCCTCCGGAGCCGCAGTGTCTTAGGTCTCCCGGAAGGTGGGTGACGTGCGGATCTTCTTTTTTGTGTGGCTGTGGACACCTTTCAGCACTGCTTTCTTTGCCTTCAAAGCCTTTGCCTTAGCTTCGGCTTTGGGAGGGGCAGGGGCTTCCTTCTTCGCTTTCGGTGCCATCTTCGTGAAAAAGAAAAAAATGATTTAGCTTTTTTAAAGAAAAAGTTGTTTTTTTCTTTTTTTCTATAAATGTGATCATTCAATATTTTCATTAAATACTTTTTTTCTTAATTGTTTAGAAAACAATATTGATATAAATAGTTAACATACTGCTTGGCACATAGTAAGATTTTTTATTAATAGTAGCTGTTATATCACTCCATAAACATTTAAAATTTAGTCATAATGGACAGGAAAATTTTTGCATTTTAGTTCAATAACATTCATTGGGTGTTTATTTTGTGCCAGTTGCCATCCAAAGATTCTACATAAAAGGACATTTAGACATATTCCTTTTCCTTCAGAAGTTTAGACCAACTTTGCTAAAATTGCATATGGAAAAAAATTGTTTCATGTTAGAATTCAATAGTTTTTTGTGTTTTAATTTTATTTTTAAATTTTTATTTATTTTGTTATTAATTTTTTACATCAATGTATGGTTGCTTTTCATACATATGCTGGGGACCTGGCTGGAGACCTGGCTTGCAACCTGGTTATGTGCCCTGGTCGGGGAATCGAACCAGCGACCTTTGGGTTTGCAGGCCAGCACCTTATCCACTGTGCCACCAGCCAGGGCCTAATTCAATAGTTTTGAATGATTATACTAGTAATTACAGACTTTAAATTGCAAAAATTTCCCAACATATTGATGCAACATAGGATGGGCCTAACACTGCTTTGTTTAATGCAAAATATTTTCACATCTTAGAATACTTGTCAGAGTAGAGGAAGTTTAGTGGTTAACATAGTATATTCTTTTATTCTGTAGTTCTTTTTATAAATATTGAGAACATACGAATGAAATCTACTGTGTTACAAAGAATGCAGTTAAATAAGATGAGGTTTTGCAATTAGTTTAGGCGACAAGTTAAAGATACTTGTTATGTGATATAAAATATGCTCTAAAAGAGGTTTCTAATAAATGCAGTAAGAAAGCAGTAAAAATAATTAACTTTATGTAGGGCATATGGTCATTAGGGAAATCTTTGTAAGGGAGATAATATCTAAATAATGAGTATAATTTAAAGGGGCAAAGTTCCTTCTAGGTTTACAGAAAAGCACAAACAAAGGCTCAAGGGACCCTGCTCAGTGCATAGAGCATTTCATTCATTTAACAAATGTTTGAAAACAAATGTGTATCAACTTTTCTACTAGATGTCCTTGTAAATTTATACTTTGAAGTACTCTTCTGTTCCAAATTTAAAGAAGAAATTAATGGAATAAAAGTTAACATCTTTGTGGAACAGATCAAAGATCAGCCCAGGTTCATAGGGAGGAATGGGTCTGTCTGTGTCTGGGTCAGGCTGGTGAGATAAATTACTCCCTATTAGATGGTACAGAAAAGCCAATCTCACTAACTGAACCAGGGGTTGGATGTGGAGGACCCATCTCTTATGATGAGGGGAAAAGATAGCTGATATAAAGCCATGTGAGACAGAGGAAATAAGCACAGCCTTGTGACCCAAAACGAAATCATGTTAAGATCACCTTGTGACAGTTACTATAAGGTCCTTGATATCTCTGTTAACTTATACTCAATCTTCAATATAAGATATGGTTTTTACATGAGAAACATGGGAGACAAGGTGACTAGACATGGAGGCATAAACAGAAAAAGAATTCCTGCTGTTTGTCCCTATATATGAAAATTAACTCAAAATATATCAAATACCTAAGTAGAAGACCTAAAAATATATATATTACATGAGAAAATATAAGTAATAAACTTATGGACCTTGTTATTAAAGGAGATTTTACAAATTTGACCCCAAAGACAAGAGAAGTAAGGACAAAAATAAATGAAAGGAACTGTATCAAACTAAAAAGCACAACAAAACAAAAAGGCAACCAACTGAATGGGAAAAGATATTTACATACAACAGCTCTGACAAGAAGTTAATATCCAAAACATCTAAAGAACTCATGCAACTCAACATCAAACAAACTATCCAATTAAAAAATGGGCAGAGGATCTAAATAGACAATTCTTCCAGGAAGAAATTCAAATGGCCAACAGATACATAAAAAGATATTCAGCTTCCCTAGCTATTAGGGATATGCAAATCAAAACTAGAGTGACATACCACCCAACACATGTTAGAATGGCTATTATCAACAACACAGGTAACAAAAAGTGTTGGAGAGATTATAGAGAAAAAGGAACCCTCATTCACTGCTGGTGGGATTGAAAACTGGTATAGCAGCTAATGAAAACAGCATGGAGGTTCCTCAAAAAATTAAGAATAACATTACCATAAGACCCAGCAAACTTTTCAGGTATCAACCTGAAAAATTAAAAACAATCATTTGTTTGCAAAAACTTATGCACCCTTTTGTTCATTGCAGCATTTTTTTTACGAAGGCCAAGACATTGAAACAACCAAAATATCCTTTGATAAAGGGCATTGGATAAAGATGTAGTATATACAATGGAATACCACTCAGCCATAGAAAACATGAAATAAGTCCATTTGTCCCAATATGGATGGACCTTGAGAATATCATGCTAAGTAAAATAAGTCATACAGGAAAGGTTAAGAATCATATGATTTTACTCATATATGGGGCATAAAACTGAAAGCAATAAATGAATAGATAAGATAAATAAACAAACAAAAACTCTCAGACACAAACAATACTATGGTGGTTACCAGAGGGAAGGGGATGAGGAGTAGCAAAGGGTAAAGAGGGTCAAACATATGACAACAGAAAAGATTTGACTTTGGATGGTAGGCACACAGAGCAATATACAGATCGCATATTATAGAACTATACACTTGAAATCGATCTAATCTTATGAATCCATGTCACCCCAGTACATTTAATTTAAAAAAAGAAATCTTGGTAATAATTGATAATTCTTAAAACCATGGGGAAACATATTTATAATAGTGAAAATTGGTCAAGAACTCGAAAACACTGTATATCAATTTAGCACATGAAAGTTTAAATGGTAGGACAACTTGATAAATATTTTGAAATAACTATGTTTAGGATCTTCAGGGAAATGATTGAAAAATAACATCCATAGAGGACAAAGAAACAATGAAATAAAATTCAGGTTGAAATGAAATAAACAAAAGCCGAATATGAAAATTAGTTAATTAATCCAGAAAACGAATAATGCAGTTGTGAAATTAAAAACTCTATAGCCCTGGCTGGTGGCACAGTGGATAAATCACCGGCCTGCAAACTCAAGTTCACTGGTTCGGTGCCCAGCCATGACACATAACCAGGTTGCAAGCCAGGTCTCCAGCCAGGTCTGTAGCTGAAGGCAGGTGAAAAACAACCATACATTGATGTCTCTCTCCCTCTCTGCCTCTTTCCCTTCTCCTCTCTCTAGAAGAAATAATAAATAAAATCTTTAAAAAAACCAAAAACTCTATAGATAAAATATACTTCAATTAAACATAGGCAAAGAAGAATTAACACATTAAAAGAATGTAAAAAATAATTCACTCAGAAAGCAAGAGAGGTAGATGTGAAAAATGTGTACATAAAAGAGCACTTAGCACAACTGGGGGATATACTGACAGCTCCTGTATACATTTAGTAATAATTCTGGATGGAAAAGTGTTCATTGCAGCAAACTTCTCAGAAACAGTATGTGTCAGATATTTATCAATATAATAAATATAATCATCTAAATGAAAATAACTGCCAATCTAGAATTTTATATCTCATTAAATTGACATTTAATACTAAGGTCAAAATCAAGACATTTTAGGCATATAATTACTAATATGAGCAATGAGTTGCTAAAAATTTGACAACACAGGAATGAATGGAACACCTGCAAAATTTTTGATCAAATTAGTAAATTCAATAATATATTTATTGAAAATATAGTAAATGTACTTTTGTGTATATTTAGAACAAAAATAGTGATAGTCAGTGGTTAGCTAGAACAGGCTAAGAGCTTTATGATATGAAAAAATAGAACTATTAACTAATTTTAGACTTTAAAAAAATTTTTTTTAAAGATTTTATTTATTATTTTTAGAGAGAGGGGAAGGGATAGAGGCAGAGAGGGAGAGAGACATCAATGTATGATTGCCTTTCATCTGCCTCCAGCCATGGATCTGGCTGGAGACCTGGCTTGCAACCTGGTTATGTTGCCCTGGCTGGGAATCAAACCAGCAACCTTTGGGTTTGCAGACCAGCATAATTTTAGACTTTTAAAAAATGTTTCCATAGCTGCTCAGAGTGTTGACTGCTCATGGCTCAAAGTTGCTTCACTGAATTGTCCCCTCACCAAATGTCCCTTTTTGAAAACATCTTACATCCAATAATTGGTTCATATGGGCACATAAAGGTCTGCTTTTTTTTTTTCTGTCTGGGAAATGGACAACTCAACTCTATTATATCTGACAGGATCTGCTCAGGGCTCTTTCAATTTCTTTTTCTTTCTTTTAAATATATTTTAAAAAGATTTTATTTATTATTTTTCAGAGAGAGGAGAATGGAGAGAGGCAGAGAGGGAGAGAGACATTAATGTATGGTTGCCTTTCGCCTGCCTCTAGCTTCAGACCTGGCTGGAGGCCTGGCTTGCAACCTGGTTATGTGCCCTGGCTGGAATCGAACCAGTGAACTTTGGGCTCATAGGTCGGCAACTTATCCACTGTGCCACTAGCCAGGGCTTGCAATTTCTTCTCAGCTCAACTTCTCCCTCTGCCCAATGCTATTTTCCTCTTTCCTTACAGTGGTTCTCAAAAACTCTCAGTGTGCAAATCTGAGCTTGCTTCCAGGGAGACTCACTGATGACAATGGAGAACCAGAAGTGATCCCAGGAAGTAGATTCTAAATTGGAATATACTCATCAGTTGAGAGTGAGAACTACATCACTGCTGGTGGATGTTGTACTGGTAAACTCTGGGAATGATACAGCTGTGAAAAAGCTGTTTTTACCGGTGGTAACCTGGGATTGGATATCAATGGAAGAGAATGCATCAGCAAGGATACTATCTCAGGCACTGAAAGGTTTAAAGTTAGTAACCATATAGATCATGGAATTGGCTGAATTTTACACAACACAGCGGTTTATAAAAGTAAGTTTGCAGTTGTATTGTGACATTTTTTAATTTAATAAAGCAATTATAATAGTCATAACCTGCATGTCTTTTCCATATGAGCAACTGTAAACAGGCCTAAGCTACAGGGCAGGAGTCTTGCTATTTGGACAACACAACTTTTTAGGCCTAATGACATTAAAGTGTATATGAAGGGAGAAGAACCTGGAATTTAAGGCAAGCCCCAAAAGGAAAATCACAACTTAGATTCCTAAAATTTTAATGTAAGACCATGCTGTTTGCTGTAGAGGACATTTTAAAAATAGCAGCTGACTATGGAAATTAAAATAGTCATGTGATCAAAAGTGATCCTGATGAATTGTATAGCAGGGATGAATAGTTTGGCTGGTTGGTCAGGTGCCTGGGAGGAGAAAGGATTGGAGAGTTGAGAACAAGGAATTCTGGAGAAGAGGCAGGCAGCTGGACTCATGGATGTTGGCATGAGGTTCTTTATATCACAATTAGTGCAAACAAAAATATCCATGCTAAAACAGAAGCACCAAACAGTTAAGTAGACAGAATGATTCAGCTGTTTGATATCAGCCAGCTGTTGTCTTTGGCCACAGCTCAACCTGCCAGTATCCAGACATCTAGGCTGAGCACTGCCCATTGAATAGATCAACCTGTCTCCTGGTGGAAAGTTGATTTAAAGGGTTCCTTTCCCCCTGAAAAGGAGAGCAATTCATTTTGGCTAAAATTGACATATATTCTAGGTGCGAGTTTGCCATTCTTGCCCTTGGGGCTTTAGCCAGTATAGATAGATTCAATGACACAAAATATCACAAAATTACCTCAGATTGATGGATCTATTTTGTAACAAGGAGAGTGGGGTTTGGCTCATGACTGTGGGATGCATAAGTCTATCACATTTCATACCTCCCAGAAGCTGCTGGTCTAGTAGAGCAATGAGCAGTATTAAGTAGTTTTCCTTGTATGGATATATATATAATAATTTATAACATACCTGGTTTATTTCCACTATTTTTGGCTGTTACAAATAAAGTTTCTGTGGACATTCATGTTCAAGTCTTTATGTGAATATTTGTTTTCAGTCCTCTTGGATAAATGTAATTTATCCAAGTGTAATTTCTGAATTGTAAAGTAGGTAAATATTTAACTTTATATGAGACTGCTATTTTGTTTTCCAAAGCAGCTGTAACATTTTGCATTTCTAAGGGCAATGTTGAAAGTTCCAGTGGCTTCATATTCTTTCTAGAATTTTGTCAGTTAAAAAATTTATTTTAATCATTCTAGTAGATGTGAATTGGTATTTCATTGTGTTTTTAATTTGTACTTATGTAATAAGTAATAATGTTGAGTATCATTTTGTGTGCATATTTGCCATCTGCATCTCTCTTTTTTTAGTAGAATTTTTAAAAAGATTTTATTTATTATTTTTAGAGAGAGGGGAGAACACAGAGGCAGAGAGGGAGAGAAGCATCCATGTATGATTGCCTTTCACCTGCCTCCAGCTGCAGACCTGGCTGGAGACCTGGCTTGCAACCTGGTTATGTGCCCTGGCTGGGAATCCAACCAGCGACCTTTGGGTTTGCAGGCCAGCACCTTATCCACTGAGCCACCAGCCAGGGTTTGCCATCTACATCTCTTCATAGGTGAAGTGTTTGTTCAAATCTTTTGATTATCAATTTTTTGTCTGTTTAACTATTTTATTATTTTTAGGGAGGTAAGAGAAACACCAATTGGTTGCCTCTCACATGCCCCCAGTTGGCCTGCAACCCAGGCTGTGCCCTGAATAGCAATTGAACCCACAACTTTTCAGTTTGCAGGATGACATCCAACCCACTTAACTACACTAGTCAGGGCTATTTTATTTTAAATTGTAAGACTTCTTTAGCTATTCTGGATTCAAGTTCTTCAACAGATATTTGACTTGAAAACATTTTTTCCAGGTTTATGGTTTCTTTTCATTTTCTTTACAATATATTTTGAGGAGCAGAAATTTTAAATATTGAGAATCCAATATATCAGTTTTTCTTCTATTATTTGCACTTTCATATTAATTAAGGCAGTATAATTTAATGTTACAAAAATTTTGCTCCTATGCTTCCTTCAAGAAATTTTATATTAGTTTTAGGTGATATGTTTAGTTCTGTGATCTTTTTTAAGTTAACTATTTTATATAGTAGTAAGGATTGAGGAATTTTTAGTTTGCATATATTTTTTTTGCCTGTAGATGTTCTAGCACCATTTGCTGAAAACAAAATGATCTCTCCATTAAATTAATATGGCACTTTTGTCAAAAATCAATAGCTCATATATACATAGATGGCATAAGATAATTTTTAAAATTACTAATACATTTTTAAAACACAGTTTTAAGGGGAAGAGGAAGAGCAAGAAATTGAAAACAATTTGAAAAAATAATAAAGGGAAACTTCCCTAATTTGGCAAAGGAAGTAGGAATGCAAGTCCAGGAAGCATAGAGAGTCCCAAACAAGCCAGACCCAAAGAGGAACACACCAAGACACATCATTATTAAAATGCTAAAGTTTAAAGATAAGCGAGAATCTTAAAAGCAGCAAGAGAAAAGAAGAATCACCTACAAAGGAGTTCCCATAAGATTCTCAGTTGATTTTTCAAAGGAAACTTTGCAGGTAAGAAGGGACTGGCAAGAAGTATTGAAAGAGATGAAAAACGAGGGCCTACAACCAAGATTACTCAATCCAGCAAAGGTATCATTTATTTTTTATATGTTTTTAAATTTTATTGTTGTAGTATTACATCCATCCCTTTTTTGGTTCCCCCTGTCCCACTCCCCACCTACCCATTCCCCCCAAAGTCAACCCCACCTATTGTCCATGTCCATGGTTCCTTTATACTAGGTTCTTGTCTAAGCTACTCCCCTTCCTTGCCTCTGCCTCCCCCTTCCCCCCAACCCCTTTTCCCCTGATCGCTGAAGGCCCATTCACTGTATTCATATATTTGGTTCTGTTTTGCTTGTTGTTAGTTTTGTTCATTATTGTTCCGTAATGGGTGAGATCATATGATATTTGTCCTTCACTGACTGGCTTATTTCACTAAGCATAATACTCTCCAGTTCCATCCATGTTGTTGCAAAGGATACAAGTTCCTTCTTTCTTTCTGCTATATAGAAATCCATTGTGTAAATGTACCAAAGTTTTTTGATCCAATCATCCCCTGATGGGCACTTAGGCTGTTTCCAGCACTTGGCTATTGTAAATAGTGCTGCTATGAACATAGGTGTACATAGGTTCTTATGAATTGGTGTTTCGATGGAAAGGCAGATAAAGTGCTTCTCAGACAAGATAAAGCTAAAGGAATTCATCATCACTAGCCCTTATGATATGAAATGTTAAGGAACACACTTAAGAAAAAGAAGATCAAAACTATTAACAGTAAAATGACAACAAACTCACAACTATCAAGAAATGAATCTAAAAAAAAAAACTAAGCAAACAACTAAAACATGAACAGAACCTTAGATATAAAGATCATATGGAGGGTTGGGCACAGGGAAGGGGGAGAAGAGAGAAAAGGGGAGAAAAGGTATAGGGATCAAGAAGCATAACTGGTAGGTACAAAATAAACAGGGGCATGTTAAGAATAGTACAGGGCCCTGGCTGGTGTGGCTCAGTGGACTGAGCACCAGCCTTTGAACCCAAGTGTCACTGGTTTGATCCCTAATCAGGACACATACCCAGGTTGCAAGCCAGGTCCCTAGCTGGAGGCAGATGAAAGGCAACATACATTGATGTTTTTCTTCCTTTCTCCCTTCCTCCTTTCTCCTCTCTCTAAAAATAATGAGTAAAATCTTAAAAAAAAAAAAAAAAAAAGCCCTGGATGGTGTGCCTCGGTGGATTGAGCATTGGTCTGTGAACCTAAAGGTCACTGGTTTGATTCCTAGTCAGGGCAAATACCCAGGTTGCAAGCCATGTCTACAGACAGGTCCGTAGTTGGAGGCAGGTCAAAGGCAACCCTACATTGAAAAAAAGAAAAAGAAAAAGAATAGTATAGGAAATGGAGAAGCCAAAAAACTTATATGCATGAACCATGGACATGAATTAAGGAGGGGGCAGTGATTGCTGGAGGGAAGGGAGGCACTGGGCAGAAGGAGGCAAAGGGAAAAAATTGGGACAACTGTAAAAGCATAATAAATAAAATATACTTAACAATAAAACATAGTTTTAGATTTACAGAACAATTGAGTTGATGGGACAGAATTTATATACACACCCTGCTCCTAACCTTTACCCACCTCCTCCACCTCCCAGTTTGACTTTTTATTAACATCTTGTATTAGAGTAAGACATTTGTTATAAGTAAATCAATCTTGATACTTTATTATTAACTATAGTCAATATTTTACATTATAGACTATGGTTAATAGTCAACCAGCAGAATTGGTCTACTCTGTGTTGTAGAGATGTGGTAGATTTGAAAAATGCACAATGATGTACATCCACCATTATCATTTCATACAGGATAGTGTCACTACTCTAAAAATTCTGTGTTCAAGCAAGTTATTCCACAATTCCTTTCCCTGAAACCTTTGACAGGCGATGATCTTTTTACTGCCTTTATACTTTTATCTGTTCCAAATTTCATGTAGTTGGAATCTTACAGCCTTTTCAGACTGGTTTCTTTCACTCATCAATATGTATTTAAGGTTCCTCCATGTCTTTTCATGGTTTGATAGCTCATTTCTTTTCATCACTGAATAATATATTTCACTGTATAGCTGTACCAGTTTGTTTAGCCATTCATCTATTGAAGACACATTGGTTGATTTCAATGTGATTATGAAAAAAGCTGCTACAAACATTCATGCAGAGATTTTTGTGCAGACATACTTCAACTTGATAATAAAGTTTTCTAATAGAAGTACACTTGCTGAATTATAAGGTAAGATTTTATTTTAGCTTTGTTAAATTCTGTTTTTCAAAGTGGCCGCCGCATTTTGCATTCTCACTAGCAATGAATGAGTGTTCTTGTTACCCCATATCTTTGCTAGCATTTGGTGTTGTTAGTTTGGGGGGATTTTAGCCATTCTAATATGTGTATAGTGTTGATTTAGTTTTTACTTCTCTAATGACATGATATAAAGCAAATATATTTGTCAACTGTATATCTTCTTTGGTGAGATCTTTTTTTTTTTTTTTTTACTTTAATTTTATTTTATTGTGGTTGTACTACATTTATCCCACCCCCCTCCACTGCTCTTCCCTGTCCCACCCTACTCATCCTCCCTCCCACAGTCCATCCTGCATACCATTTCCTTGACTAAACTGTTCCCCTTCTTTGCCTCTTTTTCCCCCTCTTTCCCTTCCCTCCCCTCCCCTCTACACACTGAAAGTCTGTTCCTTGCATTCACGTATCTGGTTCTGTTTTGCATGCTTATTTATTTTGTTCATTAGTCTCCCATAATGGGTGAGATCATATGTTATTTGTCTTTCAATGACTGGTTTATTTCACTAAGCATGATACTCTCCAGTTCCATCCATGCTGTTGCAAAAGGTGAGAGTTCCTTCTTTCTCTCTGCTGCATAGTATTCCATTGTGTAAATATACCATAGCTTTTAATCCATGCATCCACTGATGGACACTTAGCTGTTTCAAACATTTGGCCATTATAAATAGTTCTATTAGAACATAGGTGTATATAGGTTTTCCTGAATTGGTGTTTCAGGGTTCTTTAGGTATAATCCTAGCTGTGGAATTGCTGGGTCAAAAGGCAGTTCTATTTTTAGTTTTTTGAGGAAATTCCTTACTGTTTTCCATAGTGGCTGCACCAGTCTGCATTCCCACCAACAATGTATCAGAGTTCCCTTTTCTTCACATCTTCACCAACACTTGTTGTTTGTTGATTTGTTGATGATGGCCATTCTGACAGGTGTGAGGTGGTTTTAATTTGCATCTCTCTGATGGCTAGTGAAGTTGACCATTCTTTCATACACCTATGGGCCCTTTGTATGTCTTCCTCAAAGACGTGTCTATTCAGGTTCTTTGCCCATCTTTTGATTGGGCCGTCTGTCTCCCTGCTGTTGAGCTGAATAAATTCTTTATATTATTTATTTATTATTATTATTTTTTAATTCATTATTTTCAGAGAGAAGGGCAGGAAGGGATAAAGAAAGGGAGAGAAGCATCAATGTACGGTTGCCTTTCACCTGCCTCCAGCTAAGGGCCTGGCTGGAGGCCTAGCTTGCAATCTGTTTATGTGCCCTAGCTGGGGAATCGAACCAGCAGCCTTTGGGCCAATCCACTGAGCCACATCAGCCAGGGAGTTCTTTATATATTTTAGAGATCAAACCCTTGTCTGAGGTATCATTGGCAAATATGTTTTCCCATACAGTTGGTTCCCTTTTTGTTTTGCTGATGTTTTCTTTAGCTGAGCAGAAACTTTTCACTTTGATATTGTCCCATTGGTTTACTTGTTCCTTTATTTTCTTTGCTCTAGGAGAAGTATTGGTGAAAATATTCCTGAGTAGGATATCTGAAATTTTACTTCCTATGTTTTCCTCTAGGACTTTTATTATGTCATGACTTATATTTAAGTCCTTTATCCATTTTGAGTTTTTTCTGGTGTATGGTGTAAGTTGGTGGTCTAATTTTATTTTTTGGCATGTCCCTGTCCAGTTCTCCCAACACCACTTGTTGAAGAGGCTATTTTCACTCCATTTTATGTTCCTTCTCCCTATGTTGAATATTAATTGACCATAGAATCCTGGGTTTATTTCTGGGCTCTCTATTCTGTTCCATTGATCTATATGTCTATTCTTATTCCAGTACCAGATTATTTTGATTATAGTAGCCTTGTAGTATAATTTGATATCTGGTATTCTGATTCTTCTCACTTTGTTCTTTCTCAAGAGTTCTGTGGCTATTTGTGGTCATTTTTGGTTCCATATAAATTTTTGAAGTATTTTTTCTATATCTGTGAAATATATCATTGGTATTTTAATGGGATTGCATTGAATCTATAGATTACTTTGGGTAGTATGGACATTTTAATGATGTTCATTCTTCCCATCCATGAACATGGTATATGTTTCCATTTATTTGTATCTTTCTTAATTTCTTTCTTCAGTGTTCTGTAGTTTTCTGAGTACAGGTCTTTTACCTCCTTGGTTAAGTTTATCCCTTAGTACTTTGTTTTTCTTGTTGCTATGGTAAATGGGATTTGTTTTCTAGCTTCTATATCTGATGTTTCATTATTGGTATACAAAAATGCCTTTGATTTCTGAATATTGACTTTATATCTAGCCATTTTGATAAATTTGCTTATTAAGTCAAGTAGGTTTTTGGTGGAGTCTGTTGGGTTTTGAATGTACACTATCATGTCACCTGCAAATAATGACATTTTCACTTTATTCTTTCCAATTTGGATACCTTTGATTCCTTTTTCTTGTCTGATCACTATGGCTAGAACTTCCAAAACAATGATGAACAGAAGTGGAGAGAGTGGACAGCCTTGTCTTGTTCCTGATCTTAGGGGGAAAGCTTTTAGTTTTTCCCATTGAGTATGATGTTTGTTTCATTTTCTCATATAAATTATTGCTGTACTTTATCAAATGCTTTTTTAGCATCTATTGTTATGATCATGTAGTTTTTGTCTTTCATTTTGTCTATGTGATGTATTACATTTATTGAATTGCGAATGCTGTACCATCCTTGCATCTTTGGGATGAATTCCACTTGATCACAGTGTATGATCTTTTTAATGTATAGCTATATGTATTTTAGCATCTATGTTCATCAGTGATATTTGCCTATAGTTTTCTTTCTTCTTTGGTGAGATCTTGTTACCCATGTTTAATATATATATATATTTTTTTATTGTTTATTTTGAAAAGTTATCTATATTTTGAATACGAGTCTTTTATTGGATATGTGTTTTGCAAATATTTTCTCCAAGTTTTTGGCTTGCTTCTCTCTTCACGTAAGAACTCTGTAAACTGTTTTTATATAAAAAAATTACAATGTGTATTTTTATCTGTGGACCACAGATTGGGTATTTTGAAACAGCAGAAATTTATTGTCTCATATTTTTAAGGCTAGAAATTTGAAATCAAAGTGACAGTACAATTGGTTTCTTCTCAGAGGTCTGCAGGAGAGTCTTTTTCATGCCAATCTCCTTGCTTCTTGTGGTTGCTGACAATCTTCGTCATTCTGTGGCTGTAGATGCACTGCTCCAAGCTCTCTTCATCTTCACATGGTCTCCTCTTTCTCTGCCTTCTGCATGGCAACCTTCCCTCTTTCTCTCCCCTGATAAGAATACCACTTATGTGCTCGATTTGGCAGCACATATACTAAAACTGGAATAATTCAAGAAGATTAACATGGCCCCTGTGCAAGGATGACATGCAAATTCGTGAAGCTTTCCATATTTTTAAGAAAAATGAAAGAATACTATTTACATGGGATTGGGGCCTACCCTAAATATATCTGCAAATAACCTATTTTCAAATATTCACAGTGGTGGGGATTAGAACTTCATTTTTTCATCCTGCTGTACACCTTAAAAAACCCATAGCATACAGTAAGTTATTTCCATTGATTACTTATCTAATCCCTTGAATACATCCATCTGAGGAGTGAAGTAGGAACTAAATATTCATTGACCAATTAGACCATTTTATCTTTCTTTTCAAAAGGTTACTTTTGAAAAGGATTTTATTTATTTATCTTTAAAATGAGAGAATGGGAGAGAGAAGGAGAGGCAGAGAAACACTGATGTGAGGGAAAAACATCAATTGGTTACTTGTCATATGTGTCCTGACTAGGGATCCAACTTGCAATCCAGGCACGTGGGGCTGGGTATCAAACCTGGCATTCTCTCTGTGGGATGATGCCCAACTGAGCCACACCAGTCAGGGCAACCATTTTATTTTCATAGCTGTTTAATGTGAAAGACCTTTAGGGATAGAGTCTCTCATTTAACCTCCATTTATGCCCTAGTATTTAATTAAAGGAGCACTTTCTTCTAATTAAAGGCTTTGTATTTGCATTCTGTGCTAAAATAACGGGCTGGCGAGATTTTGGCTGAATTGAAACAGTCATTTAAATGAAACTCTGTTAAATGGTCAACTCAGTCAAAATGTTCTTGAAGTTAGCTATGTTGACATGGACTCTTTTAAAATAACTAAAAGCTTGTTTCTTTTTACTTTGTCCTCTGTGGAGATGGAATATATTCTCATAATAATCCCTTTATCCTTCTAAAAGCCAGACACCCCTTCTCCAACAACATCCCAAATTAAGTAACCTTACATTTGAGCCCATACATGGATTTTTAAGACATTACAAATACATAAGAAATACTGATTTGATACTTGTTATTTTAAAAGTAACTGAAACTATTATGTGGCCCCATATACCTAGGTTACTCTACCTTAAAAAGTAAAATACACAGAACTTTTAATTAGACTTTTTCAAATATCTGGTGCTTGTTAACATTTTTACTATGGATCATAAGTTTTTTGCTGGTCTTTAATCTATTGCTCAGACAAAATTTTTTGAAATTTCTCCTGTGCTTGAAAGATATACCTTAACCCTACCAAAAGTAAAATATTTGGTCTCAGAAATCTTTTCTGTTTATTTTATAAACCTACACCTTTTATGAAAATTCCAGAGGTAATTGAATACAAATGTACTTGTTATTTCATTATTCTTAATTTCCTTCAAATAGAAATTACATTTTTCTATGTTCAAATATGTTAAATTTTGAGGCAACATGAAAACTTGATCTGAAGTCTATCACAAATGGTTTTCAATTACTTATGTATTTATAGTTCTCCCTGGATTTTTATTGCCTCTTTACATTTTACTTGAGTAGATTGAAAATAAATAAATTTGAGTATTTGCATAGGTAAATGTTGTTTGGGAAAAACTGTTTTACTAAACTATATTTGGGGTGGTGGTGCAGGGCTGGGTGGAAAAGGTAAAGGGATTAATAAAAAAGGAAAAAAAATACCCCAAAACATAGATATAGACAACAGCATGGTGATTACTAGAGGGGGAAGTAGAAGCAGGTAAAAGTGGAACTAAATGGTGATGGAAGGAGACTTAATCTGGGGTGGTGAACACACAGTACAATATACAGTTGATGTATTATAGAATTGTACACCTGAAACCTATAGAATTTTATTAACCAATGCCACCCCAATAAATTCAAAATAAAATAAATTCTGTCACCCCAATAAATTCAAAATAAAATGAAATAAATTCTGAACTATTAAATGTTGCACTGCTTCTGGTTCACTTATACCAAACAGGAAGTATAAATGGTGCAGATCATTTTAAAGGCTGTAGATGGCTGTTTAGAGCATACCAAATATATAGGAAAATATCTCAATGTATTTTAAATTGTTTCTGAGAATTTTGAAATGTAACTTGGAGCAATTCAATGTAAAAAACCAACGTTTTACTAAATTAATAGGAGGATATTTTAATAAGTAACATAGGTTTTAGAATGTTTTTGTTTTGGTTTTTGTTTCCAGTCCTGTGCATTGGGAGTCTCTCCCAAGGCTGGAGAGCCTTTGACTCTGCCTCCATCCCTGCCCTCTAGATTCGGTTCCTAGCTCCTACTTTTTCCTGACTTCCACTGTGATTCTCAACTTAATCCCCATTTACAAAAACAGGCCAATTTTAGGCTGACTTCACAGGTCCAATTTTTGGTACTGAAACCTGAGCCATTTGCCTAGATTAAAACAGGAGGTGGGATAGAAGTAATATAGTCTCTTGTAATCTGTGGATTGATGGTCTCAAAAAGCACAATAAACAATATGCTATCTTTTATTAGGAAGTATACTTAACATAGTTTTTCTCCTATTATAAGCTGCAAATTTCTGCTCTATATGCAATTGTTATTAATAATGTCCGTATAATGTCCCAATATCTTTAATGCCTAGAAAATATCTTCTAAAAAGTAGAAATCAGTAAATCCTTTTTGTTGTTATTTTTGCTTCTGATTTTAATTCTATGCACTATAAATATAGCTAAAACCCTTTGAGTATTTTCTAGTCTCTATTGTAAATTTAGAATGATCTTTCCCATAGATGTCTTTATACATATTCAATGTAATACATTATCTATTCATATATAAGATGACATTACTTTGGAAATTATTAAACTTATACATAAAATTATTTTTTTCAATTACATTAAAATACACTATGATGTTTTGTACATCATCAACAAACTTATTTTTAGCATATTTTAAATTGAAAAAAGCTTTATTGGAATATAATTTACATACCATGCAATTTATGCATTTAAAGTGTGCAGTTAATAAACATTAGATGAAAAACTGTAAAACTATCTGAAGAAAATATAAGGAAAAAGCTTCTGGGCATAGGTCTAGGGAAGGATTTTTTTAGATATGGCCACAAAAGCACAGATAACAAAAGCAAAAATAAAGAACTGAGATAGCATCAAACTAAAAAACTTTTGTGCAACAAAGCAAACAATCAATAGAGTGAAGGGACAACCTGTGGAATGGGAGAAAATATTTGTAAACTATGTATCTGATAAGGGGTTAATATCTAAATTACTGGGTGGGGCAAACATAGGTTTACAGTTGTTCAGATGGAAAATAATACAATTAATAAAATAATACAAGAATAAATTGTTTTTCACATAATTATAAATGTAAACTGACTTTTGTCTCAGTATATAAGAAGTTGAAACAACTCAATAGCAATTTAAAAATAGGGAAAGAATTTGAACACTTTTGAAAAGAAGATATAAAAATGGCCAATGAATATGTAAGAAGGTGTTTAACATCACTAAATCATCAGGGAAAGGCAAATCAAAATCACAATGAGGTATCATCTTATGTCTGTTAAAATAGATTTTATCAAAAAGATAAAAAATTAACAATTGTTAGTGAGAATGTGGAGAAAGAAAAACCCTTGTAAACTGTTGGTTTGCAAGAATGTAAGTTGGTAGTCATTTTACAGAACAGTATGGAGTTTTCTCAAAAAACTATTAAAATAGAATTATCATATGACCCAACAAACTCACTACTCAGTATATATTTTAAAAATATTAAATCAGTAACTGGAAGAGTACCTGCCCCAATGTTCACTGCAGCATTATTTATAGTAGACTAGATATGGAGTCAACTTAAATGTGTGTTAAAATATAAAGAAAATAGGTATATACAATGAAATATTATTCAGCCTTAACAAAAGGAAATCTTGCTATTTGCAACAGCATGGCTGAGCCTAGAGGGCATTATGCTAGGTGAAATAAACAAGACATAGGTAGACAAATAAAACATGATCTCATTTATATGTGAAATCTGAAAAAGTAAAATTCACAGAACCAGGAACAGAATGATAGTTACCAGGGGCTGGGCATTGGAGGAATTGGAGAAAAGGTCAAGAGTATACAAAGTGTCAGTTATGCAAGATGAATAAAATAAATTCTGGAGATGGTATGTATATAATATAATGACTATACTTAATATTACTGTATTATAAAATTGAAGTTTGCTAAGAAAGTAGATGATTTTAAAAAGATTTTATTTATTTATTTTCAGAGAGAAGGGAAGGGAGGGAGAAAGAGAAAACTATCAAGGTGTGGTTGCCTCTCACAAGCTCCCATCTGGGGACCTGGTCTGCAAGCCAGGCATGTGCCCTGACTGGGATTTGAACTGACGACCCTGTGGTTCACAGGCAGTACTCAATCCACTAAGTCACACCAACCAGGGCAAGAGAGTAGATATTAATTGTTCTTTATTAAAGGTAACTGTAAAAAGATGCATATGTTAATAAACTTGATTGTGTAAATATGTAAATATGTATAATTATATTTGTATAAATTTCTTTTGTTACTATGTTTTTGGTGTTTTATTTAAGAAATTTTTCTCTAATCCAGGGGGTCACATATCACATCTTCTGAGAGTGGTATCATTTTAGTTATCTTTAATTCTATGATCCATTTTGATGTAATTTTTATATATGGTGAGAGGTGGCAGTCCAGATTTATTCCTTTTTTTTCTAAATTTATTCTTTTGCTTATGAGTGATCAGCAACATTTGTTGAAGATATTATTAATTCCTTTATTAAATGATTCCAGCACCATTTACAAAAATCAACTGACCATAAATGTGGGAATTTATGGACTCTCCAATTCCATTTTAAAAAATCTAGATGTTTATCTGTATCCACCCAGTCTTGTGGAAAGCTCTGCATTCAAAATAGTGGCCCTAACTCAAAACTTGAAGCAGATCTTGAAGGGCTCTCATCTAGGGCTCTCGATGAACCACCTCCATGATGATCATATTCCATTTTACAGATAAGCAAAGCGAGACTCAGAAAAACATAATGTTACACCAATATCATATGTAAACTTCAGAACTGAAACCTTGTCTTTCTGAATCTAGAGCCTATGTTTTGAGTTGCTATGATAAATGACTTATTTTATCAAATACATGTGTTGGTCAGTATTGTTATCAATAAATATTCAATAATTCTTTTTGATAGGCACTACCATTTTTATTCATTTTAGTTACCTAATTCAGTTACCCGGAGTCCTCTTCAACTTCCTTCCCCCCCCTACTTTTAACTGGTGACTTATTTCAGTCAATTCTAATTCCCTAAAATTTTTACAATTCATTCATCTTCTCCATTCCAGTGCTGCAGTCTTTGTTGGAACATTTTCCACCTAAACCAATTTAGTGGTTTCCTAACTGGTCTCCCTGACACTAACTCTTCCCACTCACATTCTGTTTTCCACCTTAGCATCAACCCGAAACTCTCCATTCTCCTACTTCTCTCCATTTGGGCCTACACCCGTAATAAAAGGTGCCCTTTTTCCAGCCATTTACAACTGTGTAGTCCTCTGAATAATAATGTATCTTTATGGGTACTAATACATTTATTAGCAGTGTTATTCTTTTCTGGTTATCTAATGATCAATTGTTCATGTTGTAAGATTGCCTCACATGTGTATTCTCTAAGATTTGGAATTTATTGCACGTACTTATGGTTATTAGCCCCTTACTTTGACTACAAAGAATGTATTTCATATTGAAGTTTTAGTCATTGCCTATGAATTCCCTTCTGTTTTAATTATAAATGAATGTTTCATGTATATTTCTGGGTTAAATATTTTTTTCTGTATATTTGAAGATTTTAACAAAGAGGTTGGCTAGCCAGCAGAGCACACACTCAGAGTAGTTAATAAATTCTTGGCATTACAGCAGATTATTGTGTCAAAGTTAGTAGGGAGATATCTCGGAAATTTGTAGAAAATGGTAGTTAAAGCTCTAAAGTTATTATGTATTTTATGAAGCCCGTCCCAAAAGTATCAAGCCAATGTTAACATAATTGAAACAGTTTGCGCAGCCAATACTTTTGGGACAGACCTCGTATGTCTGAATCAGAGGAAACCTATAACAATGTTCTTGCCCTCAAATGCCATCTGAAGTGGGGGAAAAGGTGAAATAATGGCTATTAAATTGGGAGTTATAGCCAGGACAATGCTATATTCATTTGGATGTATTGTGATTGAGACAAAGAATGGTGAGCACTGCTACTTACAAAGTGTGTCATATCATTTACACTATTGAGTAGCAGGCTGCAGATGCTGTGAAAACACCCTCACAAAAGGAGAAAGAGGAACCTCCTGTGATTTTTTTTTTCTTTTGACATTTTCCTGTGTTACTAGGTTTATGTCTGCTTTGGGGAAATCCCTGCAGGAATCAGTGCAGCAGCTGTGCAACTAACATTCAGGCTAATATTTCATGAAGCTATTGACTGATCCAGATCATCCTGATTTCACTTCCTATGAGGCCCTGTGCTTGAGCCATGCAAAACTATGGTCGTTCCACAGAGAGCTCCTCTCCTTATTTCTTAATCGGTTCTTCTATGTGAATATGCTTCAAGGAAGCTGAATTGTTTGGGGAAAACCAGGAAATTTCCCAAGAGTTTCTGCCAGTAAGATGGCAACTTTCTGAGTAAAGGCTTGACTTCAATACTTTTTCCTTTATGCATGTTCAACTTTGCAAGTTTTCCTCAAAGCCCTTTTAAATGGGTAGATTTATGGAACTGTCCTTCCACCTCTCCACCGTCCTCCAGGACAAACCAATCATTTCTTCTCCAGATATGCTTTTGAAGGCATCTCAGCTGTGCATTCTCTGCACAGCTGTTTCATAAACAGGACTCTGGCTGATAGGGTACCACTGGCTTATTACACAGTTCGAGGTAAGAGGGCTGATGTGAGATGTGGGCCTAGAGAAGTGAGATGCCAAATTAATTTTATTATTTTCTATTGACTTTGTTTTATTTGGACACTTTGTAAGACTTAGAGGATAATTTACTTTTTGAGACCATTAAGAATTGCTTCTCACTCTGAGGAAACTATGCTCCTAAGTCAGCAAGATTAGGACACACATTACTAAACTGATTAAAATATGAATTAAGTAACATTTCTAGGAGTTTGTGTTGGTTGAAATAACATGGAAAATATTAGTTTCTGACATCATGAAAAAATGGTAAACTGATTTCATTTTTACTTTTAAAGACCAGTGAAGATGGAAGTGATGGTGATGTTTCCATGCTGATGTGATTTTTAAGTATTGTGAAACTTCTTATGATTTCTTTAGCAAGATGCATCCATTTTTATAAAAAAAAGGTATAATAAATGACCATCGACCTGAGTAGTCTAAAACAACAGAAATTTATTCTCACACAGGAGATCAAAAGTTCAAAATCAAGGTGTTAGCAGGACATGCTGTCTTTTAACTTCTGGTTTTTGTTAGTAATCTTTGTCATTCCTTGGTTTGTAGAAGGTAATTTCCATCTCTGCTTCCACTGTGACCTGGGGTCTTCTTTCTTCTGTATACCTATGTCTTCACATGATGTTCTTTTCTCTTTGTGTGTCTTTCTCTGTGTCTATACTCTTCTTAAAGACAGCAGTCATATTGAATTAAGGGTCTATGCTTCTCCAGTATGACCTCATGTTAATATACTCATACACCTTAAACATCTGCAAAGACCTTATTTTCAAATAAGGTTACATTCACAGGTACCAAGCTTTAAGACTTAAATATTTCATTTTGGGGAACAATTCAACCCACAACATGGTAGATTACTATCAATAATCAACCTCCATTGGTATTAACTTCTGATAATGTTTTTGGGCTTAGTTATATGTAGTATGATTAAAAGAAACTACCAGATATTAATGCAGATGCTGATAATTATAAGTTCAAATCCCTGAGATCTCTTTTGAATTAAAGGAAACCAAATTCTTGTTCCAATATGCTGCCTTTATTCAATATATTTTTGGAGGTTATCTGTGTAAACTGACTTGAGAGACAGTAAGTTACCTGAATAGCTTTAAATTATGGTGCATAATTTAAATTTATGGTGTTTATTCTTTGAAGAAGTAGTATGCTATAGAAAGGAAAGTAGCTAGACTTGGTGGACTGACATTGGGTTTTTAAACTTACTTACAGAGTGACAATGTTCAGTTACGGCTATTTCCTCCTAGTAGAAGAAAATTAGGGAATCTGTTCATTTAAAAAGTTATACTCAGTGGTTTTAGCCATAAAGTTGTATTGTTAAAATGCAGGATACTGGCCACTTCAGTCTTTCTCACCATCTGTCCACTAATCTGCAGTGTCCAGGCACCCACCATCATTCAAAACTGGTGATGTAAGAAGAGTTTGACTTGACCTAAGATTCCTTTAGAGTACCTCCTGACAGCTTTCCTGGGTCCCAGGGTAGAAGAGGAAATCTCCTTTCTCAGTGTCTTTGAATTTTTATAGATTCATTTGCAAATACACCATGTGTTTGTAATCAAACATCTCTATGTTTATGCATAGTCATTACCCCCAAAGTTTGCAGAACATATGTGCTTTGACACACTCTGTACTTAGGAGCACCCTTTTTTCCGACCTTCATGTAGCTTTTGGAGAGTAGAGGAAAACATCCTTCCAGTCTTTCTATGGCCCATTTCTATTGCCATTTGGAAGTGGTTCAGAAAGATTCCACATATAAATGAAATCATACGGTAATTCTTTTCTTTGCCTAACTTATTTTATTTAGCATAATACCATTTAGGTCCATCCATGTTGTCATAAAGACCAAGATTTTATTCTTTTTTATAGCTGAGAAATATTTCATTGTGTATATGTGCCACTTCCATATTCAACTTTC
This sequence comes from Noctilio leporinus, assembly GCA_004026585.1. Classification (NCBI taxonomy): domain Eukaryota; kingdom Metazoa; phylum Chordata; class Mammalia; order Chiroptera; family Noctilionidae; genus Noctilio; species Noctilio leporinus. The sequence continues at coordinate 58,487 of PVIW01001323.1, read as the reverse complement.
CAATGAGGGTCACTTAGGTTCTTTCATTATCTTGGCTATTATAAATAATGCTGCAAGAAAGCTAAAGTTGCATATGTCTTTCTAAATTACTGTTTTGAATTTTTCCAGATAAATACCAATAAGTGGGGCTACTGCATTCTATAGTAGTTTTATTTTTAATTTTTGAGAAACCTCTATACTGTTTTCCAGTGGCCATACCAATTACCAGTCTGCATTCCTACCAACAGTGCACCAGGTTTCCCTTTTCTCCACATCTTCACCAGAACCTGTTTGTTGATTATGGATGATATTCATTCTGAAAGTGTGAGATGGAGTCTCACTGTGATTTTAATTTGCAATTTCCTGAAGATTAGTGAATCTGAGCATCTCTTTATATGTCTACTGGCCATGTGTATGATTTTGGAGATATGTCTATTCAGGTCTCTTTCCCATTTTTTACCATTTTTTTAATTGGATTTTTTTTTTTTTTTTTTTGGTCTTGAGTTGTATGAGTTCTTTACAAATTTTGGATATTAACTCCTCATTAAATACATCATTGGCAAATATGTGCTCCCATTTAGTAGGTCCCTTTTTTTGTTTGTTTTATTGATGACTTCTTCCATTGTGCAAACACTTTAGTTTAATGTAGTCCCACTCATTTTTTAAAATGCGTTTCCTTTGTCTGAGAGACAGTTCCAAAAATAATATTTCTAACAGCGAAGTCAAAGAGTATGCTACCTAGCCCTGCCTGGTGTAGCTCTGTGGATTGGGCATCATCCTGCAAACCAAAGGTCACTGGTTAGGTTATAGGCCTGGGATAAGGGCTGGGTCCCCGGTTGGAGGCATGTGAAAGGCAGCCCATTTATGTTTCTCTCACATATTGATGTTTCTCTCCCTCTCTCTCTTCCTACATTCACCTGTCTCTTAGAAATAAATAAATAAAATCTCAAAAAAAAAAAAAAAAAAAAAACCCCAAAAAACAAATAGAGTTTGCTGCCTATGTTATCTCTCAGGAGTTTCATGGTTTCAGGTCTTACATTGAAGTCTTTTCTTTCCCCTGGAATATAAAGTTCTATTTAATTTAAGTATAGTTGACATAAAATATTAGTTTCAGGTTTACAACATAGTAAGATTTTATAACTTAGAAAGTGATCACCACAAAAAGTATACTATCCTTCTATCATCATACAGTTACTGTGATATTATTGACTATATCTCCTATGCTATATTTTCTATCACCATGACTTATTTACATTAACTATAAGTTTGTACCTCTTAATCCCTTTTACGTTTTTACCTATAATCCTACCACCCAACTGCCTGGCAACTATCAGTTTTTCTGTATGTGTGAGTCTGTTTTGTTTGTTCATTTGTTTATTTTTTAGATTCCACACATAAGTGAAATGATATAGTATTTGTTTTTCTCTGACTTATTTCATTTAACGTAATACCCTGCAGGTCTATCATATTGTCACAAATGGCAAGATTTCATTCTTTTTTTGTGGCTGAATTATAGCCAAGTTTTGTGTAGACACACACACACACACACACACACACACACACACACACACACTTGCTTCTTCAGTATCCATTCATCTGTTAATGAATACCTAGTTTACTTTCATATCGTGGCTATTGTATAAAATGCTTCAGTGAACATATAAGTGCACATATATTTTTGTATTAGTGATTTTTCCTTCAATAAGCTTCTAGAAGTGAAATTGCTGGGTCCTTATTTGTCTCTGGTTTTGTTTTAAAGTCCATTTTGTTCGATATAAGTATTTCTACCCTAGCTTTATTTTTCTTTTCATTTCCATAAATATCTTTTTCCATCCCTTTACTTTCAGTCTGTGGGTCTTTCAATCTGGGTTTCATGTAGGCAGCATATATAAGGGTGTTGTTTTTATTCATTTAGTCACCCTGTGTTCTTTGTTTTTATTATTTTTATTTTTTTTTAATTTACTGCTTTGAGAGAGAGAGAGAGAGAGAGAGAGAGAGAGAGAGAGAGAGATTTGTTGTTCCACTTATTTATGCATTCATTGGTTGATTCTGATATTCACCCTGACCAGGAATCAAAGCAACATTGGCATGTCAGGATGATGTTATAACCTGGGCCAGGGTAGCATGTTTTTGAAGTGACTTTATCAAACCTTGGTAATAGTGTAAGAAGTCTCCTTGTGATTATGTCAGCTCATAAGTTCCTTCATCTAATTTAGCCCAGTTTAAATGCACTGTTATAAATGAAGTAATGTAAACACCAAAAAAGTCAGGAAACTGTGAAGAACTAAGAAGCTATCTTGGTTTTCCTATAGCCCCAACTATTTATTTAATCTGTAATCATTGCTTACCCATATGATATACACAAGAAGTTATTCACTATTTATTTTAAAATGCTTTCCATGCAACTTAACATAAAAAACAAGTCTGTGAAGTATTTCCGGAACTCTCCTGGAATAGGAGTTGTTTTTATATTCATTGAATTTTTAAGGGGTTAATATCTAACAGTTATAATTAACTCATAAATCAACACGAGAAAACAATCCAATTAAAAAATATTCAGCCCTGGCCAGTGTGACTCAGTGGATTGAGTGCAGGCCTGTGAATCTAAAGGTTGCTGGTTTGATTCCCTGTCAGGCCACAGGCCTGGGTTGTGGACCAGGTCCCCAGTTGGGGGCGTGCAAGAGGCACTGATACACTGATGCATTTCTCCTTCTCTTTCTCCCTCCTTTCCCCTCTCTCTAAAAATAAATAAATAAAATCTTACATAAAATAATCAGAAGACCTGAATAGACAGTTTTCCATACAAGGCATGCAGATGGCCAACAGATATGCAAAAATGCCAAAGGTCACTAATCATCTGTGAAATGCAAATTAAATTAAAATCACAATAAGACCTTGTACTTTTCAGAATGGCTATTATCAATAAATCAACACAAAACATATTGGTAAGAATGTGGAGAAAAGGGAAACCTCATGCACTGTTGGTCGGAATGCAGATTGGTGCAACCACTGTGGAAAACAGTATGAAGGAAGGTTCCTCAAAAAATGAAAAACAGAACTACTTTATGACCCAGCAATTCCACTTATGGGAATATATCTGAAGAAATGCCAAACAATAATTCAAAAAGATGAACGCACCCCTATATTCATTGTAGAATTATTTACAATAATCAAGATATAGAAACTACCGAAGTGACCATCAATAGATAATTGGATCAAGAATATTTCATATATATATATATATATACAATGAAATATTCTAGGCCAGACAAAGAATGAACTCTTACCACTTATAACAACATAGATGGACCTAGAGGGTATTAAATAAGTCAGACTGAGAAATACAAATACCATATGATTTCATTTATATGTGAAATCTAAAGAATAAAATAAACAAACAAAAAGCCAAAACAGAAACAGACTCAACTACAGTGAACAAACTGATGGTTGCCATATAGGAGGGTTGTGGGGAATGGGTAAAAAAAGGTGAAGAGAGTAAGATGTTACAAAATAGTTATGGGACATAAAGTAGAGCATAAGGAATATAGTTAATAATATTGTAATAACTATGTATAATGCCAGATGGGAACTAGAGTTATCAGATTACTTCATAAATTATATGATTGTTGACCACTATGCTGTACACTGGGAACAAATATAAAATAATATTGAATGTTAGCTGTAATTGAAAAATAAAAAAATAACATAAAAACGTCTCAATTTCTAATGAAAACTAAGACATAAGCAATCAACATTTCTTAGCTTGGCAGATTTATGAAGCCATTTTATAACCTCTGTAAACCTAAACTCTTTTACTAGTAAATATATTTAACACATATTATACTGATAGAAACATATTTTATAGACATCAAATTATTAACTGGAGTTATTTTTGTAAAACCCAGGTAAAATAAAGATGTGTCTGTTTTACTTAATCCAAGAAACTTAAGCTAGCTTTTATTTGTTAATCACATAAACTTAAGAAGTGTTTGAGTTTGTTTCTATATTTATGAGAATTTTAGAATACTCAATTCTTAAAAGCACTTATTTTAAAATTAATTTTAACAATAGTATCCAGATGTAGAAAATTATCTTATTTTTGTAACATTGTGTAGCACACATTGACAAACACAGAGAACAAAGAGTTGGATCCAAATTTTGTTTTGGAGGCATTTACAATTTTATTGTTTCAATTTTATTTTATTTATTTTTTATTTGAAAACTTAGTTTGTTATTGAATTACTTTTTAAAGTTACATATCAAAGTTGTATAAATTTGGAAAGTAAAATTTGCTTAAAACAACAAAATAACATAACTCATGAGACAGTTAATATTTCTGTAATTATCTCTCAATATAATTTCTATTGATTATTTTCATACTTAAGATTATACTTTTGTATATCTGTCCTTGACAAGTCAAGTTTTAATGACATTTCCCCTTTTAAAATAGTAACAGTCATTTTTAATGCCTCAAATAATGGGGACCAATGGCCTGTGGACCCAAAGGTTGCTGGTTCGACTCCCAGCCAGGGCACATAACCAGGTTGCCAGCCAAGTCTCCAGCCAGGTCTATAGCTGAAGGCAGGTAAAAGGCAACCATACATTGATGCCTGTCTCCCTCTCTGCCTCTATCCCTTCCCCTATCTCTAAAAATAATAAATAAAATCTTAAAAAAATAATAATAATGGGGACGACACCTAAATGACATCATAGGTTGATCCATTTATCTAAATCCTCTTTTTGAAGCTTTGAGAGACCAGCTAAATGTTTTTCTTATTCTACATAATTTTATAGTTGGCTTTTCTTAACTTTGGGTACAAAAATGTAGGTATCAAAGGATTTTTATCTTGTCCATCTTGGCATTAAAGAGAGGCTGATTCTGGTGAACCTTGTTTATGGAAGGCACCATTTCCCATGTTAATTGAGATCTGTAGAGTCTAAACTAGGGGAGACTAGCCCATACGTGCGTGTCTTCAGACAAGCCAAATGCAGTTCATATTTTCTTCCTATATGACTGCTTTATACCCTAGAGAAAATTTTCCTCAGTCAACCCCCAAAAGACTTGTAATCACCTGAGAATACCTGAGTAAGGGCCAATGAGAGAATGATTACTGGATGCTGCCAGAACCCCGCTGCTTTCCCAGGCCTGGGCCCCCCTCTCAGGGTGAACCCATTCCCGTGCGTGTGACTCTTCTCTCTCCGGTTCTCTCTCCATAGCTTCTTTGCAATGCGCTGCACTAGCGCTCAACTCCTTATCCCCAGCCCTACCACCCTGGATTTGGGAATATGAACAACTATCATCCCATTTGTTTTCAGATTGGGGAAGCAAGTGCTTTTCTCTCTTGTGGAGCTAAAGAGGGTTCAGCATCTGATATAATCTACAAAAATTTTGATCAGCCTCTCAGTAAACAATTAAATTAAAGGCAGCAACCCATTTTTTTTCTTTTTTTTTTTTGTTTTAGTTTTTACTTTTCTTGGGTTATCCCAATTTTATCCTCCTTGAGGATTTTCTAAGAATGATTCAAATAAAGTCATGTCTCCTACTTAAAGCAAAAAAGGTCTGGGAGTCCAGGACGAACTTACCCAAATTTACCCAATGTGAAGGGGAAAGCTGGTGCGGACGCATGGTCTCCAGCTGATACCTAGGGTTGGTTCTTGGTGTGCAGGGTGGTCCTCCTGTCTGGGCTTCGTCAGAATGCGCCTTTACTACCCACGTAGATGTTGAACCTGTAGAGAATTTTTAAGTAAGAATTTATTTGAGCCAAGCTGATGACATACACTGGAGAGCAAGATCTCAAATGCTTCCCCTGAATGTTTTGAAAGCATTTTTTCCCCTCTTACCTAGGGAGATCAAGTAAAAGAGAATGTTAAGTATCAGTCCATTTTAAATTCAGTAGGATATTTAAGATATGAAATCAGCGTATCATAAAACTTGTATCTGCCTCAGTAGATCACGTTATCCAATAGATAATGGAAGTTGATTTGTCTCTTCTTTGAATTTGAAAGGAGCATAAGTAGTCTTTAATAGTAATAAGGACAAATGTGGCAGGGCATTGATAAAAGGGATTCTTCTAATAGTTCTACTTACAGGGACTTCAGAGATACAGTCCAACTGTAATTTGAGAAGTCAAGCAATATTAAATAATTTACCGAAGGATTCAAAGCTTTTTGGCGAGCGCAGGACTTTTGGCTATCGTATCAAACATCTCCTGCTGCGCCAGGTCACTTCAGCCTTACTTTCAGTCCCTTGGCTGTCCCCACACTTCCGGGAAAACTGAGTTCATGTAGACCCTACAGTTTGGTTGCTAAGGCTGTTTCCTGCATCCTCAGGCTCTTCCCATCGTTTTCAGACTTGCAGAGCTTTGAAATGGGCGTAGGTTGCAGAGGGAATAGGTGATGCAGCCTGGAAACTGAAGCGTTTAGCTTCTCAGAAATGAACTTTGACTGATGAGGAAAGGGAACGGGAGGAAGCTGGGAGAAATTTTTCTCTTCATTCTTCCCCTGATAAAGTACTTGAGGCTCAGAGTTTATGCAGAGTCTACCTTGAGATGAATGAATGCACGTTAATCTTTGAAGTAGTATCATCTTGGAAATATGCCACTTTAAATCTGTTTCCCATTCTTTCCTGCTTCATTTACTTTTCCTCTGCTTTTCTGCTATGGGTTTGCACTGCTCAATAAAATAATTGCCATATAAACTTTGACCCAGATCCTGTGTTCCTGGGAACACAGGCTACAATAACTGTACAAGTTTTAACTTCCCAGAAACTCATTTGGATCCTAGAGATGTATTTATAACACAAAATCATCTTTATTTTATTCACAAACACAAAGATTAAAAATATAAAAGAAATAAATTTAATTGGATAGTTATCTAAATGTAGGTTGTTATGTGCTAACAGTTAAGAATAAGTACATTTTCCTTTAGCATTCATTTTTACTCATTTTCTACTAATTTATTATTCATCTTTACTGATTAGAGGTACTGATGAATATGAGGTGCTCACATTTTATGAAATATCTTTACTATGACTTAATTATTCATTTATTTTTATTAATACAATTATTTTAGTTTAATATTGCCTAATGTGAATATTGCTGTAACAGATATTTTTGATTCTTATGATGTACATTTTAAAAATTAATTTCTAATCTTCATGGTCTTGCACATAGCATGTAGCATAATAGAATTTTGTTTTTATGTACAGTATGATGATCTGTTTTCAACAGTTGAGTTTAATACATTTGTATAGTGTGTTGTAATTTTATTTACATGTTTTACCATCTTATGTTGTAGTTTTGGCTTACTTATTTAATTTTATTTTTCTATGTGCAGTTTTGAAATTAAATTACTCATTTGCTTTAGTGATTATTCTTAATTTTAAACTTATTTGACTAATTATTTTTTCTTAAAAATGTCTAAAGTAACTCATTATTTCCATCTCTCTACAAGACTGGAAGTTAGTTTTAGTATACTCTTTTTTCACAGAACTACCCATAACATTTTGTTATTGCAGTCTAAAGTTTACTTTTATGTTTACCTTTTTAAAACATAAAATTACTTAGTATATTAAAGTGAATTTAAATTAAATTATATTTTAAATTACTATTTCTTAAAATTCACAATACCCTTTATGTATATGTTTCTTCTTTTTGATGTACAGTTTTAGTTGTGCTTTTAATGAGTGCCATTTAGTGAGAGTGGTAAATTTGTTTTGTCTTTCAATGGCAGGTAATGTATTTATTTTGCTCACACCCTGAATGGTAGTTTAACTAGATAAAAAAATTTAGTTGCCAGTCATTTCCCCCATTTTGAAACTATTAATTCATTTCCTTCTGATATCTATTATGTTTAATCTGTAAATCAAGTTGGGAAAAACTGACATCTTGACAATATTGAGTTTTTCTATCCACAAACATGGAATATTTAAAAGTTTTTTTAAAATCAGAGTTTTATCATCTCCCTTATATAAATCTTTTAGAGTTTGTTAGATTAGCTGCTACTATGGTTGGAATGTGTATGCTCCCCAAAGTTTGTATGTTTAAATTTTAACCTGCAGGATGCTTCTATGAGGAGGTAAGTAAGAACTGTAGGAGGTGACTAGGTGAGCTAGGTGAACAGGTCACCTATGGCTGTGCCTTTATGACTGGGATTAATAAATAGTCTTATAAAAGAGACCTCAGAGATTGCTTGCTTGCTTCTTTAACAATGTGAGAAGGCATTGAGAAGTTGAAACTCTGTAACCTGGAAGGGGCCCTTTATAAGAACCTGACCATGCTAGCATCTTAAACTTGGATGTTAGCCTCTGGAACTGTGAATAATAAATTTCTGTTTTTCAGAAGCCAATCAGTCTGTGTTACTTTTTTTATCAGAACCCAAAATAACTAAGATAAAATTTAAGTATTTCACTTTTTTTTGGTGCCAATGTACATGGCATTGTGTTTTTCATTTTAAATTTATTCCTTATTGATATATAGGAAATATTAATCTTGTATCCTGAAACCTTATTATAATTGCTTATTTGTTCCAGGACTATTTTTCATCAGTTCTTTCAGGTTTTCTACATAGATGATTATGTCTTGAGCAAATAAATATAGTTTTATTTCTTTTTTCCCAATCTCTTTCCATTTTATTTTTTTCTTGGCTTATTTCATTAGCTAGAATTTCCAGTATAATATTGAAAGGGAGTGGGGAGAATTGACATTCCTGTCTTGTACCCAGTTTTAGGGGGAATGCTTTGAGTTGCTCATCATTAAGTATGATATATTAGTTATAAGATTTTGCAGATACTTTTAAAATCAATTTGAGGAATTTCCCCTCTACTTTTAGCTTACTGAGAGTTATTTAAAGGATTGTATTTATTTATTTTTAGAATGAGGGGAAGGGACCCTTTGCTTTGTGGGACGACATTCAACCACCTGAGTCACACAGGCCAAGGCTAGTTCACTGAGAATATTTAATCATGAATGAATATTGGGTTTTATCAAATTTTGCATCTGTTTATATAATCATGTGATTTTTTTTGGTTTGTTGATTTAGCTTATTGCCACAATGGTTTACATTAATTGAGTTTCAAGTGTTGAACCTCCCTTGCATACCCTAGGATAGGTCTTATTTGGTCATGATGTATAATTATTTAACACATTGTTGGATTCAATTTGCTAAAACTTTGTTGAGGAACTTTGCATCTATATTCATAAGACATATTGATCTGTAGTTTTCTTTTCTTGCTATGTCATAGTCCAGTTTGGTATTAGGGTAAAGCTGGCTCCATGAAATGAGTTTGGGAACATTTCTATTATTTGTAGCCTCTGAAAGAGATTGTAGAGTATTGGTGTAATTTGTCAATGATGCCTTTATCATTAAATAATGCTCTTTTCCTTAAATGTTTGGTAAAATTTATCATTGAACCCATCTGGACCTGGTTCTTTCCTATTTGGGATATTATTAATTAGTGATTAAATTTCTTTAATAAATAGAGACCTATTCAGATGATCTTTTTCTGTTTTTGTGAATTTTGGCAAATTATGACTTTCAAGGCATGGGTCCATTTTATCTGGATTATCAAATTTTGCAACATAAAATTGTTCATCATATTCTTTATTAGCCCTTTAATGTCCCCTAAGATCTATGGTAATGTTGACTCTTTTATTTCTGATTTGAATCTTCTCCTTTTTTTCTAGTTAGCTTAGCTAGAGGGTTATTGATCTTAGTTATTATTTCAAAGAACCATTTTTTCTGTTTTCATTGATTTTTCTCTATTGATTTTCTGTTTTCAGTTTCACTAGTTTCTGTTTTAACTTCGTTATTTCTTTTCTTCTGCTTAGTTTGAATGTGATTTTTATTTATTTATTTATTTAGTTTCCTAAGGTATAATCTTTGATTATCAACATTAGATCTTAGATCAAATATTTTAAAATTTCTCTTGAGATTCTTTGGTCCATGTGTTTACTTGCTGTGTATTTTTGTATTTTACAGTTACCTTTCTGTTATTGACTTCTAGTCAATTCCACTGCTGTGGAGCAGACATTATATGATTTTTATCCTTTTAAATTTGTTAAAGTATGTTTTATGCTCCTGAATGTACTCTATCTATTGAATAGTCCATGTGAGCTTGAGAAGAATTTATATTCTGCTGCTGTTGGATGAAATAATCTATAGATGTAAATCATATCTAGTTGATTGATAGTGTTTTTGAGTTCAACTATGTCTATATTGATTTGATTTTTTTTTTTTTTTTTTTTTGCCTGCTGGTCCTCTCCACTGAAGTCTCCAAGTATGATTATGAATTATTCCATTTATCTTTACAGTTTTATTAGTTTTGTCTCATATAGCTTGACACTCTATTAGGGGCATACACATTAATTATTATGATGTCTTCTTGAGGAATTGATGTTTTTATCATTAAATAATGCTCTATGTCTAATAATTTTCCTTACTGTGAAGCCTGTTCCGTCTAAAATTAATATAGCTATTCTTGTTTTCTTTTGATTAGGGTAGCAAATATATTTTTCTTGATCCATTTACTTTTAATCTATATGTGTTATTATATTTATAGGGATTTATGATTAAAGACATATGAGGTCTGTCTGGAAAAAGCCCAGCCATTGTTAATACAATGAGAATGGTTTTCATGACATAGATGTAACCTGGCAGCCAAGGAGAGTGGACTAGAATGTGCATGAGTGAACAATGACATCTTTACTGCATTTGTTAATGGGGTCTGTAGATGCTGGTTGAGTGAGCATGTATGTGTACTGTGTGGCCATTGCATTCAAAATGACTGAGTGAGTAGAGCAACATATCTACATCAAATTTAGAGGTAAGTTTGCACATTCCTCTGTGGAAACTATTCGGATGACTCAGAGGCCACAGATATAGGCAACTGGTGATTGGCAGCTTCATCACAGCAACATGTCTACTTGTGAATCATGTCTTGTGAAGAGTTTTTTGCAAAACATCAAATCACCCAGGTGACTCAATTATAGCACAAAATTTGACTCCCTGTGATTTGTAGCTTTTCGCAAAACTAAAATCACCTTTGAAAGGGAAGAGATTTCAGACTGTCAGTAAGATTCAGGAGAATACAATGGGCAGCTGATGGCAATCAGGAGGACTCTGTGAGGTCCCAAGGTGCCTAATCTGAAGGGCACGAGGTATAATGTTTCTTGTATCTTATAAAACGTCTCTACTTTTCATAGTAAATGGATGGGTACTTTCTGGAGAGACAACCCACTGTTAATTTTTGTCTTTTAATTGGCGTTTTTAGAAACATTGATATTCAGAGTGATAATTGATATCATTGAATTAACATCTAACGTATTCATTTGTTGTCTTTGTTTTATTGTTGTTATGTTTGTACTTTACCCTTTTTTCCTTTTATGCTTTTAATTGAGCATTTTATATAATTCAATTATTTTTTCTTTCATAGGTTATCTATTATACTGTTTAAAAACATTTCTTTAGTGATTGGCATAGCATTTACAATATACGTTCACAGTTTATCTAAGTCCACTTGGATATAACACTATTTTGTCCATTTTTAAATTGGATTTAATTTTTATTAGTGAGTCATAAACAATTTTTATACATTTTAGATTCAAGTCTTTTATCAGTTATATTAGTAACAAAAATTTTCACCTAATCTCTGGGTTGTCTTTTTACTTTCTTGATAGTGTTCTTGAAAACATGATCGTTAAACATTTTGATGAAATCCAATTTATCTATCTATCTATCTATATTTTGCATTGATTTTGGTGACTCAGAAATTATTCCTTGATTCAAGGACATAAATATTTACTTGCATGTTTTCTTTTAATATTTTAATGGATTTATTTCTTACATTTTGGTCTTATTTGAGTGAATTTTAATGTATGGCATAAGATAGAGATTTAAATGAATTATTTTGCATGTGAATAGCCTAGCAACATTTGTGGAAAAGGCTGTTCTTTCCCCCATTTAATTATACTGACAACTTTATGTGGAATCGATTGATACAAATGTATGGATTTATTTCTGAATACTCAATTCTATTTCATTAATCTATATGTCTAGCCTTATACCAGCACAAGTACACTTGGTTACTATAGCTTTGTAGTAAGTTTTAAAATTGATAGTGTGAGTCCTCAACACTTGTTTTGTTTTTTTCAAAAATTGTTTTGGTTATTTTGGGTCCCTTGAATTCCCGTATGAATTTTAAGGTCATTGATTAAGCTCTGCAAAAAACCCATCTGGAATTCTGATATGATTTGTATTGAATTGTAGATCTATTTTGAAATATTGTCATCTTAACAACATTAGGTCTTCTGATATATCAACCTAGAATGTCTTTTGGTTTGTCTTCTATAATTTATTTTAATAATGTTTTGTAATATTCAATGTGTAAATCTTAAACTTCCTTGGTCAAATTGATTTCCAATCATTTTATTATATTTACTGCTATTTAAAATAAAATTATTTTATTATTATTTTAATATTGTACAATTGATTATTATATATTTAGCTTGCAAACTTGCTGAATTTTTTTCTTAGTTTTAAGAGCTCTTTTTTTTGGTGGGTGCCTTAGGATTTTCCCTATATGTGACCACATTGTCTGTATAATAGAGATAATTTTTCCTTTCCAATTTTGAAGCATTTTATTTCTTTTTATTGCAATTAGGCAATAGGCCTTGGCTAGAAGTCCCAATAAGACATTGAATAGAAGTGGTGAGAGTGGACATCCTCATCCTGTATTTAATTATAATAAAAAATACAGCATAAGTATTTACTTGGTCAATTTATACACAGGCCTTTTACAAAAGACCTTTTATAATTAACTATACTACACAAACTACTATTTAATGATGATGATGATAATCATTAATTGTTTTATAGCCTTACTTTGTGGTTAACTAAAATACATTCTCTTTTAGTTTCTACTAGTGCTTTTTTTCCTTTTTTTTTTTTTTTTTTTTTTTTTTTTTTTTTTTTTTTTTTTTTTTTTTTTTTTTTTTTTAAGAAAGATTTTATCCACCATCTCCAGAGAGAGGGTAAGGGAGAGAGGCAGAGAGGGAGAGAGATATTCATGTATGATTGCCCTTCACCTGCCTCCAGCCACAGACCTGACTGGAGACCTGACTTGTAACCTGGTTATGTGCCCTGGCTGGGAATCAAACCAGAGACCTTCAGGTTTGCAGGTCAGTGCCTTTTCCAGCCAGGGACTTACTAGTGCTTTTAAAAGTATATTTACTCAAATACCCTCATATTAGCAATATCTATACACTCAAATAAGGATGAACATAGCTCAAATATCATTGAGCCATTCACTTAATACTTTTTGAACAGACCTTCTATGCCAGGTTCTATAGATACTGAAGGTCTGGAGGTGGAAATAAATAAGACCAACATGGTCACTGCTCATAGCAATAACTGCTAATCATTTGGATTCCTGAACTGTGCAAACACATAGCAAAACTTATCAGTGTAAGTACTTATCCCATTCTGTGCGTGTACATTTATAATTGTAGTATATATGTACACACACACACACACACACACATATATTATACATACAAAGCATATAGTTCTTATGTATACATTTGTAGGTAATTTAGCTCCCTAAATTATGATGCCAAATTAATTTTTGTTGAATACAAAGTCAATGAGGGCAGACTATTTACAATAGCTTTTGCTTTCTAATAGAGCAGCTCTGAGTGTTTAGCATGCATAACACAGTCATCTTTGGGGCTTGGCAAAACTGATTGTCAAGTCTCACTGCCAGGTTCTTTAATTCAGTAGATTTAAAGTAGCCTGAGAACTGGCATTTCTAATGAGTTTTCAGGTGATGCTGGTACTGCTGGTTCAGGGAACAATCTTGAGAACCGTGGCTTTTGAAAAAAGTGTATATCACATGGATTATAGCTATTTCCAATTTCTTCAATATATATGTTTTTTCTGGGTGCTCATTGAACTTATGAGTCCACCCTTAAAATGGCTGGTCTATCTTCACTTGGTGGCATGTAGAGGACTCATTTTGCCAACTGAGGCAACACATTCTGCTTCTACTCCAGCACCTTTTCTGTTTAGGCTAAAGTTGCTCACCTCGAGAGGTTGCTCAGCCCAATAGAACAGAAAATTCCGCACACTATATCATTATCTAATGAGATGGCCATTTAACATCAATTTCCAGCTACATTCCAAGTGCTAGCAAACTGTTATAACCACAGAAAAACATAATACATATGTTAATAATCTTTCAGTGACAAATGTATTTGGAGTAGGACATTAGATAGATAAAGAATTCTAGATACTTTAATTCTAGAAATTTGTGGTCTTGCCTTCTCATATGTGTTTCTGCATTTCTGTCTACATATCATTTTTTTTAATGAACCAAATTAACAAAACAGTATTGCATTTTCCAAAAGGTTTACAATTATAACTGGTAGTTAAATAATGTCATCAATGTTTGATAGTGGTAGAGGTCAGCTAAAGGGAAAAGGCAATTAGCTTTTAGGAGTCTCACCTGAATTACCTGCATCATTTTTCTCTTGTCTCTTCTTTGGAATGAATGTCTAGCTCTGGAAAGGAGTTAAATGATATTTTGGCTGCATTGTAATTCTATAGATAAGGCATATCCTAGCAGATATTAGAAATTCTGTTTATGCCCCCAATCCTGAATTATTCAAGTTGCATAAAGGCATAATGCTAAGGGAAAAGTTATTCATGCATTCTGCTTCATCACATACTTTTGTGCTGCCCTGTTAGCCTAGAAAAGAGTCTAATTTGTTGATGATTACAATTAGTAGGGAATGATCCATTACATTAAGTTTAATGAGCTTGGTTACAAATGATATCAAGCAAAGGTGGCAGTTCAGGGTGATATGAAATTCTTGACAACATCCTCCTGATCTTTGTGCAGCGCTCATCACATAGAAAGGATCACTAGTTTGTAGCCATAAAAATGGCGGAACTTCACTGTATCTTTCCATTTGGGCAAGCTTTACTGTTACTATCGAAAGTGCTTATTAATTTATAAGCAGAGATTACGTAACTGGCAGTTATGATTCACAGCATTAACTTAGAAGTGGTCTTGTAGTTGAAAGGATGATAAAGCGCTTCTACCTTCATTATGTTTCCTTTCACTGGGTTTTACAGGTACATTTAAACTTCAGCCAGTAAATTCAGGGGCTCTGAAAATCAAATTAATGGTTTAGTTAAAAAAAGTCTGCGGCAGAATGAATTAGGCTGGCTTGTCTCTTTGAACATGAGTAAAACTCCTATGTGGAAATGACTGTTTCAAGACATGTAGTTTAAACAATAAATAGATGAAATATAAGCCCTTCAAGAAGATGAAATGATTGGAGGACAAGCTAAGAATACTGACTTTATTTTATTTTGAAAAGGGTATTTAACTATGATAATATGAAAGCTACTATATTTTTCTAGTTGAGGAATAAACAGATCACTAAAGTTATACAGCAATCCGTGTAATGTAAAAACTGTGATAGATTTTTAATTTTTCAAAGATGTCCTTTATATTTTAAGAATCTAATAAAAAAGGAAATCTCAAAAGCATGTCTTCTTTTCTCAAGCCCAACAGATGGTTTAAGAAAGGTTATTGGATTAACTACAGGCCTTTTTGAACGAGTGGCTAAAAAATCTAGCTCCCTTCATGACTAGGTAGGAAATCTATATTTTAAAAACATTGATGGCTAGGTGGGGTATTCCAAGGCAAAGAGGAGGGAGGTGAAAGAGTCACTTTTGACTGTCACTTTAATACAAGCATAAACCCTCAAAAACCTCTCCATTCAAGAGGATACTCATATCATAGGTGAAGAACATTCACCTAATGATTTCAAGCTCACAGCAATTTTACCTGCACCACAATCATCAATGACTAGCTTGGCAAGGGAGATATAACTTCACTGTTTGAAATTCACTGTTTGAAGCAACACTTTTGAGAGTTTCTTTCCTAGCTTATGTTTATTTGTGGACTGTTACCTTATTTCTACCTTTGTCAACACAGTTTCATTCCCCCTTCATCCCCCAACCCCTTATAATGTTATTATCATAGGTATTTTCCCACTGTGTGACCAATTATCTTCCCTGATACCTATTTACAAAGGGAAAACAGAATGTAGAAGTGCAAGGTAAAAAAAAAAAAAGTCTGACTGGTTCGGGCAGTCTCCTTTCAATAGTGTTTGAGTACAAACACTGTTTAGCCAGGGCGAATTGTGGACCATTCATTTACATACTGAAAACTAAGTATTCCCTAACTGGTCTAACTGTGGCGGCAATGTAAGTGTAGTTTCAATGTTTGCACCTGCAGCTAACAGGGACCCTTAGCTTTCCCAGGCAAGTTGTCTAAGCAAAACCTTCCAGTCATTGAGTTACAGCTCCACCAACATTTGAAGCTGCCTGTGTACTAAAGATACTATTTAACACACATTTTTTATTGTTGATAGAATTTGCTGTAGCCCATCTTTCTTTGCATTTTGTGCTACAAAGTAACACATTTATATTTTTCTTCAACTTGAGCAAAATCTTTGTTAAATGGTTTCTGAAAAGAAAAGATGCCAACCATTATCTTTCCTGGATGGAGAGTCTCATTTCTGGGAAGAACATTTAAAGAAATAAAGAAAAAAATTTGTTTTGTGATCAAGAGTCATAATTCTGGAACCAGCTATCGAAGGTACTATGTGCATTATCACTATATAGTTACATCATATTTAGCAAATGATGATAAAATCACACAGGCATGCCCTTAACAAGTGTAGTATTTTTGCCCATAAGGGTATAATAAAAGTATATTCACAATTGTTCATATGAAAAATGATAGAATAATTAATAAATCATGACTAGAATAAGCTTTGTAAAAAAAAAAAAAAAAAAGCTTTGTGTTTCACCTACAACTATAAATCTACCCTATATACTCATTTTTTTCCATTGCTTGTTTTAGAGAAAGAGCAAAAGAGGGAGAGAAGCATCAATTGGTTGCCTCCCCTAAGTGCCAGGACCGGGATAGGTGCCGAGACTGGGGACTGAACACACCCAGACCGGGGGTCATCTGTGTTAGCGCCCAGAGTGAAGATCAACCCACAACCTAGGTATGTGCCTTGACTGGGAATTGAACCTGCAACCTTTCAGCGATGAGATGATACTCCAAAGAACTGAGCCACACTGGCTAGGGCTTTATCTCACTTTTAATGGCCGAGCTGTATTTTCCCAGTTACAGTTAGTATATTTGGTACTTAGCACAGTGCTTTTGACACAGTACATACTGTACTTGACAAAAACACCTTTTTTTTTTTTTTTTTTTTTTTTTAATAAAGTGGAGGATAATAAAGTGACATGGCTTATGGGTCATAATATAGTTTTAACCAAGCGGCTGTTATGTTTTTTTTTTCTTTTTCATACTCCCTTTCTCCAATTTCCTTTTCTTGGGAAAGGACCGATCTACAATTTTCATGATCTCACTATGGTGTTTCTCCTATGACTGCTGAAATACCTAGGTTGAACTTGATATTGAAGTGGTAGTCTTTCTGATGCATTTAGCAACATCACGTGGCACTGTTTTGAAAGGCGTGTGGCATGGAGTCCAGCGGGGGAGACACCGTTCCCTTGAATGCTGGGCTAAGTGGGAGGTGGCTGTGCAGGGCAAAGATCAAGAGGTGGCCTAATTATTAGCTCCCGCTGCCTTTTCTGCCCTTCAGTCTATTTCATGACCGCTGAAACTTGTATCAATACACTTTGAAGGGATGAAGGCATGGATATATCCCAATTGTTTGACTTCTGACATTTCTGGGTGACCTGCATTTCACTAGCTAACAGGCCACAGCCAAGCATGGAGAGGGCTGCACAGGTCAAGACCTTGCTGGGGTCTCACAGCTCCTTGGTGGATCACAAACTAAAGAATAAGAAAATTTGCTGCATGCCTGAGGTTAGAGGTCGACAGTCATGATTCCTACTTAAAACTTTATTAAGTAATCATCTACTAAAGGTGTTATTAAGTGGATACACATTATCCTCACAAATCTTAGTGACCAGAGAAAGTACTACCTTTGACTTCGGAACTATTGCCAATAATAACTTCAATAGGATTTTCATAATATTCAAGAGGAATAACACAAACTTTCAGAGTCTCAAAATCTTCAAAAAACATTTCAGTAGTCATGACTGTTAAATCCTCTTGAGAGAAATAAGTATATTTTAAAGTAAAGTCAAGTTAGATAATGGTATGGACACAGTTAATGCTATATTTTCATAAGGACCCTTTAGCCATTTATTTTAAAGATTATATTAATATATTTTTATGTGGGCATCCTATCTCTTCCTGAAAATCATATTAAATATATATTTATAACAGTCATAGACATTTCCAAGGAGTTCAGTGTAATAGCAGATATAATATTGCGCATAAATTTCAAATTCTGACAAGCTCATTCCTAAGAAAATTCCAGCAAAGTGCCTTATTCCAACAAAATTTTTATGAGTCCAAGAGCATATACGAAGCAGAAGGTGCTTCCTGAAACTTTTGAGCCTGGCTTTCTACAGCTGGATAAGTGATTTTATCAAAGAGATTTTTCTTCCATAGTGATAAAAGAATCCCTCAGAAATTGTGCTTTTCTAGCCATAAAATACAAGTCAGTAAAGAGGCTGATCTTCCCTGAAGGAACATCAGGAGCTGCTGAAACTATTTATGTACTTTTGCAGTTCATTTACACATACTTTTCTGTTTGAAGATAGCTTGGGAAACTAGATATAATCATTGTTAGTATCTAAAAAATGACTTAAATAGTTTTTCTGTTTCCAGGAATAGATTGATACTGTATATTCAATTTGGGATGTTTTGCTTAGCAAAGATTTTTTAAAAGGTTGAGTCAATAGCTGTGACACCTTCAGGGGTGCCCGTTTTCTTCTGGTACTGTGCTCCTCATGTCGTATTTTTGGAAGCAACATGTTATGATATTTAAAAAATAAGGGGTATACTTCTCAATTGGTTATTATGTCTCCATATTTCTAACTCTAGCTTGGTATATGTAGAGGACACTCTGGTGTGCTGCCCATATTCTCTTAGCTGTCAGGGGTGTTGGCATAGTTTATATGCCACATATGAGATCAAGATGTATCCTAATGAGCTGAGCTCCTTCATTGCTGAGTCCCTCCCAGTAACTGCCCCTTGCCAATGGCCTCTCTGCCTTAATGTTATATCTTCTCTCAAGGGGCAGCACACATGAAGAGAGTGGCAGATACAAGGGAAACATGGCCCTCGTCTCCTCGCCTCCTTGTACAACAACTCAGAAGGCCCATCAGCTCCAGAGTTCCTTAGGGAACTGGCTGAGATCTTGGTTCCAAATGCTTTTGAATCAATTTGCCAAATGCTGCTTTCTTCCCTTCCTTCAGTTCTGAGAGGACCTCCCTCTCTCCCCGCAAAAATGGCATTGTATTTTTTTTTAACCCAGAGGCCATTCTTAAGAAATAGAACTTAAAATAATGTAGAAATACAAAATCCAAGAGTTTATAATCAGCAGAAGATGTTCCTGAAACTTTTCTCTTTTGCAAGCACTGTTTGGTTCTTCTTCTTTTTTTTTTTTTCTTTTTTCCTTAAAGCCTGTACATTCAGGCTCTGCAGATGGGCCATTTTAGTAGAACTTCTGTTAATATATTTCTAAATCTTCTAGTGCTAAGCCAAGCACCTAATTCTAATTCTACTAGGCTATTGCTAGGCCATGAGATTATCACCCAGAACAGACTCAGAAACAGCATGTGTTGAGAGCCGAGGAGTTAATGGGCAAGACCATCTCAGTGAGTACACGCGGAACCATCTGCAAAACCTCACATCTCAGAGCACAAGTGACCCGGGTGACTGCACTTTCCAAACACAACAGGCTGTGTTTCAAAAGTCAGGCACAGGCACCAGGAATGATTTGTTTTGCACTTAGTAAATCTCTTACAAAGCAGTCAGATATATGGATTGATCTCCCGGAAGGTTTGCTCCTGTCATGCATACATGGATATATGGGCCTGGGGGATTTTTCCATTTCCTGGAAAGATAAATCACATATGATATAACCAAATGGCATTTATGAGTTTTGAGGAGATAATTTGGGATTTTCTGTATGGTAGTTTTGGGGGATGTTATAAAAAGGCTATAAGCCAGAAATATGGGGGGGGGGGGGGATGACAGAAGACAGAGAGAGCAACAGGAAGGGATCAGACGACCCTAGTTTTGGATTGCATTTGCACTCTGACTCACTCATTCATTCATTCATTCATTCATTTATTCATTCATACAGTATATGCTTGGCTGGGCTAGAAATGTCAAATATTTATCCTGGCACTCATTTATACGAGCATACGAGCATGCACTAAAAAGGGCATACAGTTTAAAGCCTGACTAGCTCAACTTAACAAAACCCAGATATCCAAATGCCTTCCGCCATACCTCTACTAGTGAGACATTGAAATGATACAAGGGAAATATTATTTTTGTGACAACTTGTGGGGCCTTGGCAAGCTATCTTGCAGGAGGTGTATGGCTTAGAGTGGGCACTTCATCATGTAATATGACACAGCAAAAGAGCTCAAGAAGAGTAGTTTGCTACTATTTCTAAACTGCATGGTGGTCAGTACTCAATAACAGGCATACAGATTCAAGTATTGCTTTGGGAATTTCCCACCTGTGAACAGCCAAACGGGAATGCAAATAAAGCAAGTATTGTCTTCACCCACAGTTAGGACATTTTTGCGATTTATTTCTGTTGCCCTTCTTTGGGTGTTGGTGACTTCAGCAACTTCACTGTCATCCTTCGAAGTATATTGTCATGGTGGTAGTGGTGTCAAAGTTCTGGGAAACCTATAAACTTTTTCACTGATTATATTCACAGCACCTGTACTTAGTTAAACAATGTCTGTAGAGGGAGGAACAAGCCAGATAGATAAGGTGACTGATTTCAAGTGGAGATGACATTACTGATTAAGAGAGTTAAGTGAAGCAAGATCACGAGCCAGTGGGTGGTTGTATACATATTTTCTTGTAGAGTTTTTTTTTTTTAGATTTTGTATGGGCAAGAAAGTTTTAACTACTTAGGATAATGTTTGATGATGTCAGGGGCATTGCATTTTTAAGGCAATGTAGTAGAATTATGATGTGTGTGGTACGCATGCTTTATTGGTATTTTGTATTCTAATTATGGAGTGAGTGATGTGTGTGGACTTGCTGAAGTTTGAAGTTTAAAAGGGCAGTATGTGCTTAATATCAAACCAAAGATTTGGAGGAACATGGGCCAGTAAGTTACCTTTTGTTGCATAGTGTATGTCCAGCACTTTGCGCATTCCTAATTTTGAGTGGACATCACTGAGAACTATAAGACCATGAACTATAGGCCACAGTTACTCTTAGTAACTGGGACCCTTGGAAGTAGATTTCTTCGTGTATTATGGGAAGATAACCCCTCTTGGTATCTCAGGAACTGCCTCAAAATGATTCCACTGGAAGTAAAATTCTGAGTCAAGTTCAACTAGAAGAGTCATCGACACCTGGACTTTTTCATCAATTGCTCCTGTAGAATTCTATGAATTTCTTAACAAGAAGAGATACTCCTTAGAGCACTTTTAGACATTGCCCTTGGGTTGAAGGAAAATAGTTGGGATATAAATGCCTCCAGCAATCTTGTAAGACCAAGATCATAGCCTTAACAGTGTTATGGATGTGCAAAATCTATATAAATGTCATTGTGGCTCTGGCACTTCATGCAAAAAAAAAAATTAAAAATTTGTTCTTTGTAAGAGTTAATTCAATTTATTAATTGCCCGCCTGTTATTTATACCTATACTTTAGTAGGCTTATATAAAAGTAGCTGATAGATTTAGAATATCTTTTTTAAAAAACACTTCATATTGTTGATTTTAGAATATAACCTCTGGGGAGCCTTGGTTTATAAGCTTTTGAGTTACATAAGACAGTACATTCAACTTAAGTAGTCAATTTGTATTCTTTGATTAGGATGATTTCTGACTTGTCAGCTTCATATATAAATAGGAGAAGGTAATATTATTAATTCTCTATAAAGATCGTTCTATCTGATTGCTTTCAGTAATGTTCCACAAAATTAACTTATCTTAGAGCTCTGTAGAGAGAGCAGAAAGAAATAGAAGACTAGTGAGCTCGCGAGATATGCAGTTAATCAGAATCTTTGGTAACTTTTAACTCTTTTGAGTTAAAACTCAAAAGAGATTACATCATAAGGAACCAAAGAATATCTGGTAACTGGAAATCCAATATTAGCTATTCTTGGAAGAGTTACTAAATTTAACTAAAGAACTAAGGAATGAGTTTGAAAATATGTGTATAGTTTTTCTTGTGGTTAATGTTACTTTTAGGAAGCACGTGACACCTACCATACTTTCCAATGCTAAGGAAAGTCAAATAATTATTGTATGTGAATGTGTAATATATTTATATTGAGATGCAATTCCTCAGATTTGAAATATTTTAAACCCTAGTCAGTCAGAGAATGGTCCAGACAAGCATACATAAAAAGGAACTGGGAACTAAACATGCATTTTCTGAGAGACTCTAACAAAAAGTAAAAAACAAAACAAACAAAAAACTCAGTTATCATTAAAATTCAATTTGCCCCAGGTAACTTCTTGATTTTTTAATGTGTGAGTATGATTTGCATCAATATACTTGCATGAAACAGGATTCTCAGCCAAAACGGTAGTCAAAACAAAATGAATCATTTCTCTTATTTGGCCAAAGTGACTGTTGTCACTTATCTTCTTGGCTTGCAACTCTGAGCCAAATACCATTGCCCTTGAACATTACAATGTCAGCATTTACATTCTGTACCTATAAGGGCTAGTTCACACAAATACTGATGCCACTTAGGCATGCTTACCTAGCTTACTTAAATATTTTATTTAAAGAGTGATCCATATGCAGTTTCGGTAGAGATAGGATAATGCAGTGATTAAGTGCATGGGTGTTGGATCAGACACATTTAAACTTGAATCACAGTTCTACCACTAACCCACTGAATGACTAAGGGGGAATTATTTAACTTCCAAGTAATAGTTATACCCATATCACCAAGTTGTCAGTAGGGTTGAAGCAGCTATCTACATAGAGCTGGGTAGAAACTGGGACACAAAAAGTTATTATCGCTGAATTTTCAATATTTGGTTTGGATAATTTTTTTAAATTAAAACATAATGTGATCATTTCCACTTGTCACCTTAAAAGAACCACAAAACCACTTTTTGATAATGAAGTGAAATGTACATATGATTCAGTTACTGTCTGAGAGCTTAAGAATAATTGTACTTAGATGATATGTGTTATTGCAACAGACGGTATATATTAACAGCATATTTCTGTTGTTTGTTAAGTGTATAACAATAAACTCAAAGTTGCTTAATTATTATTAATTATTTTTAGTTTGAATCCATCCTTTTTCATAAATCTAGTTCTGTTTCTGCAGCTTGCATTTCCCAGTTAGGCCTTTCCCTGTGGTTTACCCTAGGTTGGTGTTTCCTGGTGCCAGTACTGATCTTCTAACTGCTTAGAGGTCTCAGCCTCACCGTTCTGTGTTTGGACCCAACAGATAGATAGTTCTCTGTTTTAATCACATGATGCTCATCAACTGATTTCTCTATTTGCTTTAGCATACTTCTTAGTGTCCCTAGAAAGAATGATGTGTGCTCTGATCCATTAAGTTTTCTCTTTTATTTTAATGACTTGTCCTTTAAGTATTTGTTGAATTTTTTAAAAATTGTATTATTGTTATATTACATTCATCCCTTTTTGCTCCCCTCTGTCCCCCTCCCCACCCACCCATTCCTCCCAAAGTCAATCCCACCTGTTGTCCATGTCCATGGTTCCTTTATACTAGGTTCTTGTCTAAGCTGCTCCCCTTCCTTGCCTCTGCCTCCCCCCTCCCCCCAACCTGAATTTCTATTATGTGCTAGGGCATGTGTTTAACTCTGACATCATCCCTCAATTAGAGCCCACTGGTAGTGAGAGACAAGCAAACAGACAGAGTACAGAAAGCAAGTCATTTTTCTCCCCCAGTCTTGGTGTGGGGTTAATGTTGTTCTGAAAGGCTTTCTAAAGGAAATGATGTAAAAGCCAAAATCTAAAAGATGAGTTATCCTGAGTCAGGTGTATGGAGAGAGGCAGAAAAGAGCATTCCATATGGAGAAACCAGCACATGCAAAAGTCAGAGAGCAAAGAGAGGTTGGTTTGCTTTGGGAATTTGAAGTAGAAAAGACTAGAAGGTAGCGTACAAGGGAGGAAAATGTAAGCAGGCACCATATGGTCACCCCCTATGCAGACAGGTAATTCTTGAATGATTTTTGAATGATTTTTAAACCAAGGTCTGACTTCTCAGAAGTGAAATGTCCTTGCTCTCTGATATCCTACCCTAACAGCTTAGTCACATGGCCACTTTCCTTTGAGACCATGTGCTCTCCACTGACAGACATCCAGTGTCCATGAGACTGATTCCAGAAGCCTCATTACAGCCTAATTAGTATCCATGGAGGCCTGAACCAACCACACATGTTTTTGTTTTTCTTTTTTTTGTTCCTGTCACAAGGATCTCTGCAGTGGCTTGGCACTGTCTGCTCTACAGTGGCTGTCTTCTTGCCCAGACTTGTGGGAAATAGATAACAAAACCATTTAGTGAAATAGTATCTGTTGATCACACAATTGCATTTCTGTGGCGATGCACACATGGGGAGGAGAACCAAGCAATGCATCAGCTCAGGGCTTTGTGCTTTGGCATATGGGTATCATCTGGCCAGAGAAGATTTTTAGCACATTTTGAACTATTCTTCATGGTGTTGGCTGATTCATAATTACAGAAATAACCAGTATTCTTAGGACTTCCTTCAGCCTTGATTTAATTTTTTAGGGTAACATGAACTCTTTCCAATGGTACTCCCTGAGAGGTAAATCCTAGAGTTGTGCTTATGAGAACAAACCTTGACTCTACTGATAGCAGCATGCAATGTATTCCCTTTCTATGTTAAGAAATTCTATGCCCTTACTATACCAAGTCAAATCAGCAGGCCTGAGGACACACGAAAAACACCGGCTGAAAGGTTTTAAGACAAAGGTGACTTTCCTTGGCAGATGGTATAACCTAAATCTAGCCTAGTGCAATGAAATCCTGAGACAGAGTGTGTGTGTATGGGGGCTTTCTAATTAAATTACATTTCCTCTAGAACTCAAGAGATGAATTGGTCAACTATTAATGTGAAAAATGCTAAAAAGCAGAGAGCAAAAAAAGAAAAAATGAAAGGGACTGGTGTTTTCCATTTGCTCACAAGTCTCCAACTTCTGCCAGTCCATACTGAAGAGAAAAATAGTAATGATTATTTCAGCTGCTTTTTCTGTTTATTCTCTCTGAAAGGTTAAATCTGGAGCTTCCCGCATGATCACTTTATATGCACTTTTATCTCTGGCCCAATATAATTACTGCAAAAGAAGTTGTTAAAATGAAATGGGATATTATGGGTGAGAAAGTTTCGTAGCTTTAAGATGCCATGCAATTATATTTTATATTCTTTTTGCCAGCCTCTATATGAGGAGACATTAGGAAGCAATGTAGTAAAGTAATTAAGATTGTGGGTTTGGGGTCTTAGCTCTCACCTCCCCAGTGTGTTGTACTGAGCAAACCATTTGAGCTTCATGGGGCTTGGTTTCCCTCTGTAAAATGGAAAGAATAACACAGTTTAGCACCTGGGTCCTGTAAGTTAACACTGAAGAGGATGGCAGGTGAGAAGAGGAGCAGTGGGAGGTGAGTGAGACAAGGTT
Organism: Noctilio leporinus; assembly: GCA_004026585.1. NCBI lineage: Eukaryota > Metazoa > Chordata > Mammalia > Chiroptera > Noctilionidae > Noctilio > Noctilio leporinus. The sequence continues at coordinate 32,707 of PVIW01001323.1, read as the reverse complement.
TAACAAGCCTCTTCCAAATCAATTTCCTTGGCTGAAATGAATAGTAGCACTTAACTCATGAGTGTCGTAAGAATTAAATGAGACAGTGTCCCTGCTGATTGATAGGCACAGTAATGTGTGACCATCTTAGTGTCTTTTTTTTCAAAAAATGATGTACATATGTACTTATTTACATTAGTTTTACCCTATTTTTTTCAATGACCATTTATCCTTCCTACATTCTCTTTCACCTCCACCCACCCAACATTAGTGTCTATTTTTTTTCTTTTTTAAAGATTTTATTATTTTTAGAGAGAGGGGAAGGGAGAGAGGCAGAGAGGGAGAGACACATCAATGTATGGTTGCCTTTCACCTGCCTCCAGCTACGGACCTGGCTGGAGACCTGGCTTGCAACCTAGTTATGTGCCCTGGCTGGGAATCAAACCAGTGACCTTTGCGTTCACAGGTCAGCACCTTATCCACTGAGCCACCAGCCAGGGCCCCATGAGTGTCTTTCAAGGGCACCTACGGCCTTAGCAATTATAGGAGCAGTACCTCTAGTTTACTGAGCAGTACGAGACGGTACCCCTTGGATGGATATCAGCACTGGAAGCGGTGGCAGAGATGAGCTGAGGCACCATCATGGATCTCTGTGTTGGGTTGGAATTTCTGTTATTTGAGACAACTGAAACTGTAGCTTCGTAGGTAATGAGGTGAACCAAAATCTCAATTTAACACAATATTTCAATATATTTTCTTACCCAGCTTTTTATGAATGAGAATTACTAATAGGTACTTCTACTGATTTGAATTTTACTCTTTTTGCTTGTCTTTTCCCCACTCTTTCTGTTAGATGCTAATAAGCAGTGAGGTAAGCCAATTGAACTTTTAAATAAAGAAGGAAGCCAAAAAAGATAGGCACATTTGACTAAGAAATACTAAACATTTAAATAATAAAAAGTTAACTGCTCTCTCTAGCTTATGACTGGTTCCTTCAGTAATGTGGCTCATTGTATACTGTGCATTTCTTTAACTGTCTGAATTTTATGAAGCTGATGTAATCTTTGGTACTAACTGCCAGTACTCAAGAAAAGGTTGTTGATATAAGAGAATGCCATCATTTCATTTCCCTAACTGTACTTCATACTTCATATTACATACATACATAACACAGAGTAAAAACACACACTGGAAACATTATGAAAAGTCTCCCACCAAAGTAGAGTGTCTACAAGTAGAAGTAAAAAATACCTCAAAATGGCAGTGATTTATGACCATGTGAGTCTGGGAATTTGGTGGGTCACAAAGGATTTGGTAACCCAAATAGTGCCTGGAAAGTATACCCATTTGGGAAGCATTATTGAGGCTTATATCATGCTCTTTTGCTCATTTGTTGAACAAACACTTTCTCTGCTGACAAAAATAAAAATTCGAATTTGTTATATAGAGTGAGCTCTTCAAAAACAATCTTTTGTATTTATAAAATAATCATTTTGATAGCAAAATAATGAAATATTTTTGATAGTACAATTTAAAAATTCACTTTATTTTTTTAGGCCAGTTGTTTTTCACTTATTCCAAAACAACATTTAATGTATTATTATCTTTTACAAGTTAAGTATTTGGCAGTAAAAGCCTGCAGTGTTGGAGGTTTTTTTTTTTTTTTTTTTTTTTTAAGGAAGGATAAAGTTTATCTAGAATCTTATTAATTTGTATTATTTTTGTATAAAATAAAATTATATAGCTCTATAATTTCTGTTTTTATAGTATGAAATATTAAAATTAATTGTAGTCTTGCAATTTCTTTTATCTTAAAATTTTCTTAATATATAAAGTAATGTTTTAACATTTACACATCTTAATTATGTTTTTCCTGTTAATAAACGACTGACAGTTTTTAATGGTCAAGAACTATATTCATATAAAACATCTGTCAATATTATTATATTCTTTGTAGGTTTCAAGGGATGTGAGTTGGACTTGCTAGAGGATTTATTCAACCCTAGAGAATAACTGGGTGAAAAAAGTAAAAAAGGACCATTTCAAACCAAATCAAAAAAATATTTGATAGAACACTATAGAATAGTGTATCAGTCACATATTTATTTTACATGGTTTATGAAGGTAACTCATTGATATAATAGTTTAAAAAAAAAAGATTTTACTCATTATTTTCAGAGAGAAGGGTAGGGAGGGAGGAAAAAAGGGAGAGAAGCATCAATGTATGGTTGCCTTCTACCTGCCTCCAGCTACGGACCTGGCTGGAGACCTGGCTTGCAACCTGGATATGTGCCCTGGCTGGGAATCGAACCAGCGACCTTTGGGTTCGCAGGCTGGTGCCTGTCCACTGAGTCACATCAGCCAGGGCTTTAGTGGTTCTTTAAAGAACATTAAAACAGAGTTTTATGTTCTCTAGAGTTGTAGTATCTAAATTTTAAATGACTCAATCGATCTATTAAGAAATTTTAGCATGCTTTCCCAATAATACATAAATATTTATGCTACTATTTATGTAATTATAACTTTATTTATACACATTTATTTATACATGTATATAATTATGTACATTTGAAGCATAATTTATAAATTTGAAAAGAATTCAGTGAGGATAAAAAGAGATAACATTTCAGGGTGCAAAATAAAATTGGGACACAGTTCATTAGTGATGTGGATTTATGACATACATTAAATTGTTCTGTCAATAATTTGTCTGATCTGCTCAGATGCCCATCACCTATACCTTGCTATGGACCAAATAGCAAGATTATACCAACGGTAATAAGGTATTCATGCTTTCAATTCCTTAATTTTGCTTCTACTTGGCAAAATAGCAAGACTAATCTTTTTTTCTTTTCTTCTTTCCTTTTCTTTTTTCCTTTGAAAGAAGCCACTTGTCCATTTCTGTTAGGATTTGCTTTGTTAACACTAAATAATATGATCCACAAACCAACTTATCTGTGCATTGCAAGGCTATAGTATATGCAGTATATTTTTTAAACAACTGCACATTCCCCCAGTCTTTCTGAGGACATCTTGTGAGTAGATGGGATACTTGGTCTTCTGAATAAAAGGACTAGGAAGAGGCATCAAGGGAGGATTCCGATGATAGTTGCATACAGAATATAATAAAACAATGGATTATTAACCTTATAGATTAAAAACAAACATAAATAAGGACTTTATAAATTTTTCTGAACCCAAGTGTTTCACATCATGTACCCCTTCCAAAATTTTAGAATCACATATTCTATGTAAAAAGTTCTATGGTAACGTATTCTAATATGTGTTTATTTGTTTAGAAAAATATGCATAATATTGTGATAAAATATACATATTTATTATAAATATATAAAATAGAATATTTAACTTAAGAAGATAAGATAAAATACACATTAAAAGAAGCAGTAATGTTTGACTTTCCTACTGTTATTGACTGTTGTGTGCACACCACTTTATAAAACACTGTTCTAGGGACTGAAGACCCAGTGATAGATATTTACTAAGTGGAAGCATACACTGTGTTCATGGATTAAAAGACTTAACATTATGAAAATGTCCACACTACCCAAAGCAATCTATAGATTCAACACAATTACTATTAAAACACCAAAGCCTGATACTGGCATAAGAAGAAGCAATTAGATCAATGGAACAGAACAGAGAGCCCAGAAATAAATCTGCACCGTTACAGGGGAATGAAGACATTCTCTTCAAAAAATGGTGCGTGTTCTCCCAACACTGAACTAGTGCTTGCAAAAAGTGAAACTAAATCTTCAACTTATACCATATACTAGAATAAACTCAAAATGGATAAAAGATATGTCTTAACACCATATAAATTATAGAGGGAAACTGAGGCAGTAAAATCTCAGGCATCTGTTGCAACAATATTTTTGCTGGTATATCTCCCAGGGCAAAGGAAACAGAAGAAAAACAGAACAAAATAAAAAAAAAAATAAAAGGGACTACATCAAATTAGAAAGTTTTGGCACAGCAAAAGAAACCATCAACAAAATGAAAAAGGAACCCACTATTTGGAAGGACATACTTGCCAATGATAAATCTGATAAGGGTTTAATTTCCAAAATATACAAAGAACTTACACAACTCAAAAGCAGGAAGACAATCTAATTTAAAAATTGGCAAATGACCTGAATAGATACTTCTTCAAAAAGGACATACAGATTTTTGTAAAAAAATACTCAATATCACTAATCATCAGAGACATATAAATTCAAATGAAAATGAGATATCACCTCACACCTGCCAGAATACCTACCATCAATAAATCAACATAAAACAAGTGCTGGTGAGGATGTGGAGAAAAGGGAACCCTAGTGCACTCTTGGTGGGAATGCAGACTGGTACAGCCATTGTGCAAAACAGTATGGAATCTCCTCAGAAATATTAAAAATGGAACTTCCTTTTGATGGGGCAATCCTGCTTCTAAGAATATATTCCAAAAATCCTGAAACACCAATTTGAAAGAATATATGCATTCCTATGTCCAGAGCAGCATTATTTATAGCAGGCAAGATCTGAAAACAGCTGACATGCTCATGGGTAGATGAGTGGATTAAAAAAACTGGTACATTTACACAAAGAAATACTATGCAGTCATACAAAAGGAATTATTACTTTTTGCAACAGCATGGAGGGAACTGAAGGTTATTACGCTAAGTGAAATAAGCCAGTTGGTGAAAAATAAATAACATATCACTCACTGATATGTGGATTCTATTGAACAAAATAAACTGATGGACAAAACAGAAACAGAGGCATGAACACATGGAACAGACTGACAGCTAACAGAGGGGAGGGACTGAGGGGAACAGGATGAAAGAAAGTGAAGGGATTAGCTAACGAACATATATGAATAACCCATAGACGGAGACAATAGTGTGGTGGTCGCCAAAGTGAAAAGGAGGAGAAGGCAGAGTGGAGGTGGGCTAAGGAGGAAAAGACAGGGAGCTCTGTAATCATGTAAACAATATAAATAAAGTGAAAAAAGGAAAATATTTAGATTTTAAGCAAGAGAGAAAAACTACCAATGATTTAGAAAAAAGAAGTAATAGCAACAGGTGACCATGGCTAAGATTCCTTTGTTTCTAACTTCACAGAAGCTATCAGACATAGAGATTTGCGCTGGGCCCTCTATTCTCTTGCTTCTGTCCTTATCTGAATTCTCAAGCCCTCAGTAGGCTTTTATCATAACTCAGAACCTCAAGTTTAATTGGCAAATGCTCTACCTAAGAGATAGCACCTTATCTTTTAATCTGTCACTTTTGATGAAAAGCAGGCCCCAGAAACTCTGAGCTAAGGAATAGGGTCACTCTATCAGGGTTGAGTGTGACATGGAGAATATGTCACATTGAGAATTCATGTGCTCTCTTTTCTGAAGCATAAACTCAAATGGTAACTCAACAGATGCTATTTGCTGTTTCTAAATTTTACTATTACTTCTAGTATAAATAGTACTGATAGATTCATTGCCCATTCAAGAGTGAGCTCATTTTATTTTATATTTATTTATTATTATTTTAAAGGATTTTATTTATCATATTTAAAGAGAGGGGAAGGAAAAAAGGGAGAGAGACATCAATGTATGGTTGCCTTTTACCTGCCTCCAGCTTCAGAGCTGGCTGGAGACCTGGCTTGCAACATGGTTTTGTGCCCTGGCTGGGGATCAAACCAGCGACCTTTGGGTTTGCAGGCCAAAGCCTCATCCACTATGCCACCAGCCAAGGCTTATTTCATATTTAAACTTCAAAATGATATACCTAGTTTTTAAATTATCTTTTATAGATTTAATTTGTTAAGTAATGCCTATATTTTCTTTGAGCAATTATATTAATTCAAAAGCTAAAATTATTTGCTTTATTTTATTTCATAAACTATTGAATGCTTATGGCTTTGGGATAAAAATGGTCAAATGATAACTGCATTTATATTTTTGCTATTAGTTTTTATTATGTTAATTCGCTAGAATACTTTTATATGTGCAATAGTCTCTCATTAAATCAGGCATTCCTTAAATGATATTAATTACCATGCAAAATCTACCTTGAAAGCTCACTTAAATTTACAAATTATACAACTGTATGATAGCATCCCCAGAGTTTTATCAAACCTCTGATCTCTAAATAATTTCTAAGCGAAAAGATTTTTAATAAAAAAAAACTAAAATCCTTTCACAATCATATTTAGCAGGAAATCATTGCATTGTAGATTTTCAAGTATCAATTTATGGTTTCCCAGGACTAGTTTTATTTGTCCCATCTGGAGGTGACAAATATTGTGCTGAGCCTGTGGTTTATTGATATCCAGATGTGAGGAATATTGGGACAGAAATGAAAGATGTTGTGGATAAAAAGGGGGCCGCACACTAATCCTGATAAACTCAGGAGAGGCTGCATGGTGGCCTTCCAAACTCAGAGAAGGGAAGTAACTACATAGGATGTAACTACATAGCATGGTCTGAAATGAAAACTTTTTAACTAAAAGATAGTCATGGTGTTAGTCATGTTCTAGGCTAGTATCTTCTTTGACAAAGCCTATCTTTACCTTAACTGAGCCTCTTGCCTTATTGCTTCTATGGTAATATACTTTAGAAATGACAGCAGCATAGTCTCCTTTTTCCAGACCTCTCAGGGCACAATCTCTCACCAGAGAGTAAGACCACTCATTGGTTTCTTGTTGCCCATCTCTATACACTGTAAATGTTAATTGTTAAGTATTTTACATCCACCAGTGTATCCAAAAGAAGTATTTGTCTTTTCATTTTACACTTTATCCAGTCTCAGAGACTTATCCCTGCTTTGCTTTCTCTCACCTCCCTAATCTACCACCAATGAATTTTATATAACCCTTCTGATGCTTCATCTTTTGATTGTAATGTATAAAGTAAACTCCAAACTGCCATTTTCTAGAACATTTTCTCAATCTGTTGAGGTCTTGTTTCCTTATTTGTCATTAGTTTAGCTCAAATAAAATCATAGATATTCTCAAGTGATACTAAAGAGGTTGATTTACCTGCACTTATCAAATCCAATAAAACATGAACAGGGGTTTGCATCAAAGAAAGGAAGCGTTTATTTTCAGGAAGTGGCCCATGCCTGAAGACAGGTGAGTTAATGCTCAAAGACTTGGCTTACCAGGTCTTTGGATTCCAGGGAATGGGTTATATATGGGAAAAACCATGATTAGATGACTAAGGGAATTAGGGTCAAGGTCAGGGTTATGGTCTCTACTGATTGGTGAGTGCTAGGGTAGGAGGTAGTTGATCAGCGTACGTGGTCCCATCATTAGCCATAGCATTGCTTCATCTGATTTCACCCCTTTTCTGGGCCTGGAGCTGAAACACAACTGAGACCTTGATGTGATCTCTAGTTTGATGGGAAACTGTTTCTGGAGTTAAGAACAAAGACCCAGAGGCTTTGTTCCTAAAATGCCGTGATCAGAACCTTATTGTCCTGAGGGCTTAATGATGGAGGGAGTGGCCCTGCAAGGAAGGAGATGTGTGAGGGGGGGGGGGGGGGGGGGGGGGGGGGGGGGGGGGGGGGGGGGGGGGAAGGGGGTGGAGTGGGGTGTGGTGTTGGCTAGATGAGGCCAGTTTGAATCAAATGTAAAGAAAAGAGAAAAGGTCATATTAAAGAAGTGAGGTTTCTGTATGGTTACACAGGTTTGGATGCTTTTTACAACAATGTCAAATATATCTACATCGAAGGGGATACATTTCAGCTGGACCTTAAGTCCAGATGGCTGAAAGGCATATCTAGTAGGAGAAATTTTAGAAGAATTACTATGGAGAGCAATAATCTATTTGGGGAATAGGGAAGTTCCTTCAGTGAAGCTAACATACAGGATTCAGTGGGGGCAGAGAAAGGATAATAGAAGGTAAGGGTGAGGGACAGTTTGGGTCATAGTCTGAACTTGATGGGAGAGATACATTCGGAATGACAAATTATCTAGCAAAAGGGCAGGAAGGAGATAGTTTGTACTGATGGGGAGTGGTTGTTGGGAACACTCGTATTAAGTCCCTTTTTGTATTCAGTAGAAAAACTAATGCTATCACCTAAGATGGGGAAGGTGAGGAGAGTATAGCTGTGATTTTGCAGATATTGATCTAAGGTTTCCCAACAAAGGGTGGACAAGACCAAATACTTTTAAGAGGATCTGAAGAACAAAGCAAACAAAACACTAGTCTTGTATGGGTGAGAAAGGTGGATCAGAGAGGAAGGAAATCAAAGGCCAGTTTGAAGGTTATTATAATAAGGATGTGGTGATAAGGTATGAATTAGAGCAGTTACAGTGAAAATGAAAAGGAAATGACAGTGCAGAAGGAGTATAGGGGTAGAACAACCAGCTGATGAGTGTGATTGGACTTGGAGGGTGAAAGAAAAGGCAAAGTTGAGACTCTTAAGTCAATATTTAATTTGCAGATTTGAATGATTGTGGAATAAATTATTAACTGCCATGTAGCAAACAACCCTACATTTAGCCCCTTCAATAACAATTATTTCATAGTCTTACGAAATAATGGGTCAGGTGACATTTGTCTGTTGTAGTTTGGGCTTGTTTGTATGGATATCGCAAATCTGGGGGCAGCCGGACAACTCTCCTTTATATGTCTCTCATTATCTTTGCCCTAATGTGTTAGTGTAATATTATGATCTATAAAAAAATATAATTTTGGTCTTTGTTCCTGATTCTGGCCAGAGCTCCTAAAACCCTTGGAATATCCCAAGTGATGAGAACAATAAAGATATCTCTTAGTATGTTAACACATGACCTTGGACTGCACCTAAGAAGGGGGCTGACTGCCCTGAGGACCACACATCTGATTAGAGAATTGAAACTTTCAGTCCTAACCCCTGTCCTGTCCTCTGACCTTTGAGAAGGAAGAAGGGATGCAGGTTGAATCAGTCACCAAACACCAGTGATTTAGTCAATCGTGCACAAGCCACTAACAAAAGTCACATGGTCAAATCCAAGGGCAAGGGATAAGAAAGTTCACTTCACCCACAATGAGGCCATGATGGGAGTATTAATGCTAGGATGGCCAAGAATTGGGGACAACAGCTCACTGGCTGCGGCACTGTCATCATGTTCACCTCATGAACTTTGGGGCTGGGAGCTTCCAGTTACACCCCTGGACAAGGGCAGCTTCCCGCTGGCCCACTTCAGTGAATGCAAACACTTCAAGGGGAAATTCATGAAGTGTCTCCATGAAAATAATTTTGAAACTGCTTTGTGCAGACACAAGTCAAAAGAACAGTTAGAATGCAGAATGGAGAGGCAACTGATGGCACAAGAATGCCTGGAAAAACTGGGGTTTAGAGATTTAATAGCTGCAAAAGCAGACAAACACTAAATTTTCATAGGAAGACTGATGCATCACAGGTTGTCTGGGATGCACCAGTAGCATTCATTCACCTGTCACCCTGACGGCCACTTCTGAGGTAGTGTGACTGAGAAAGGGGGTCTGAGATGCCCGTGAGGCACTTTGATGGGTTGGCTCACAGCTGGGAAGAGGCTCATCCTCTGAAGCTTCCCCGATTATTTTGGGAAATTATTCTTCCTTTTCGATTCTCATTTATCCCAAGGGTGTTAAGTTCTGTCTTTAAATGCACATGTGTGATGGAGTCCCTGGGGAAGCCCATGTGAACTGGTCTCACCAATGACAGGATTCATCCCCTCTGGCCTCCTGTGATGTGGTGGCTTTATCTTGTAGCACTGCATGTGTTAAATTGATGTGCTGCATGTTTCTGAATTTCAAAAAGCCATTCCCTAGCAAAATATTTTTTTTAAACAAAAATGAAAAGCATATTCCAAGAGCATCTATAGTATGTTAGAAGGAAATGTAAAAACTGTAGGTTATATTTGTGTATTAGTACATAAAAAAAGGAAACTCAGGAAGGACAAGCCAGAAACTAGTGAGAATGGTTGCCAGCCTATAGTTTAGTTCAGACTGAACTATGTTCACATTTCTCATGCTCAAAAAACAACCCAGGATGTGGCAGACCCCACATGGAACTCCAGCACCATTTTACAGGTGCACACTGACCGCAGTACAGGGCTGGGAGACAGAAACGGCAGAAATATTATTGTGACTAAAGCTAGAGCCAGAAAGGAGAAACAAAAAAAGAATTGGAGACAACAAAGTAATTTATCACATTGTGGTGTCAACATGTTTTTAAATTTAAAAGATAGTTTGGGAAAGAAAGCTCTAAGAAGAAAATGTTTTATTTTGTTGTACTGTATCTGTGGGTACTGAAGAATAACTTTGGAATCAGGAGGATCAGTCAAAGGATAATAAACTTAAATTAGTCTCTGTTTCAAATTAAGATATAGCTCTCTAGGTTATTTGCACTGGACGGCTTCCAGGAAGTCCCCATGCAAATGATTTTCAGTCACTAAATATCAGGAAAGGAGGTATGGGAATTTAGCTTACAGTGAAAAATACATTAAGAAGAAATTCTCAAGTTCTCCAGTTAAAACTTTTATTCATTTTATGGTGACATAACAATAAAGTAATGGTTAAAATGATCAAATATACAAATTTGTGCTATCTTAAGGTTATTAAGTTCCATTTTTTTTTCATTTAAAAAACTTTTAGTATATTTAGATGCAGCCTACTAGTATATTTAGGGTTCTCAATAATATAATGAAAGGTAAAGTAAATACATAAAAAAGGGCATTGAAAATAAATAGAAGTAGTTTATGTTGTATCTCCTCATATTACAAATATACATCTTGAAGCTTCATTTGAAAACTAGAGAAAGTACTGAATTTGAAGAACTTTACATGTGTTGTTATGTTGCTGAACAATTCACTTTCTACAAGGATTTCTTTTATTGTTGATCAACATGCTCTCAAAGAGTGAGTGACATAAAAAGTTATATAATATTATGGGCAAAAAGTCATAGGGGCACATGAAAATGTATTGCAGGTGAAAATGCCATTACATTCCTTAATATTTTATGTATCTGTATCTGTATTGTCTATCTAATCTGATAATGACATTTCTTAAGAAATATAAAAGATTTATTTGAGAAAAATTATAAAACCCAAAATTAGATATGAAATAATGAACAGGCATATCCATAGTTTTGAATTTAAAGACTAATCATCAATAAAAATATCAGATTGATATAAAATTTATTTGGAAGAGCATACACAAAAACATCACCCTAAAACCCCCCAAAATAGGAGCAATAAAGGGGAACCAACACTAGCATATTAAAAATATTTTAAAGTCTCAATAAACAAAGTAATATATATTATCTCATGAATATAGACAGATAAATTAATAGAACATGTTGTAAAATTCAGAAATAAACCCAAATTGGCATATATAGCATTGGTATGCAATAGTTATTTTACATTAGTTGTGAAAAGGTGAAAGTTTTTTAAAAGTGAAGTTACTTAGATAATCATACAAAAAAGTAAAATTAGATCTACTTTTCATACCACCCCTTACACTAAATTCCATGTGAATTAGAAGGTGGAATTATAAATAATGAACTCATAAAATACTGAAAGTTAAACATGAGGATATCCTCTGTAATCTGGTGGGTTAAAAAATTTTAAGTATGACTAAAATCCAAAGGCAATAAAATAAAAGATTGATACATGTTACTACATAAACTCCTTTCGTTAATCAAAAGAAAAAAATAAACATTTGCATGGTTAAAAACCAAATCACTAGTAATATATAAAGCCAAATAACATTAAAAAAATAAAACTCACTTAATCAGAAGGTTAATGTTTCTAATACAATAGGAGCATCTAAAAAACTACAAAACCTACTTCCAGTCAAGATGGTGGTGTAGGCAGACATGGCTCGCCTCTTCACACAACCACGTTAAAATTACAACTAAAATATAGAACAACCATTTTTCAGAACCATCAGAAATTGAATTGAATGGATGTCTAACAACTATGAAATTAAAGGAACCACACCCATCCAGGCTGGTAGGAGGGGTGCAGACACAGAACAGGAAGTTCCGTCACCTGGGTGTGGTGGATAAAAATTCAGCAGAGATATTTTGGGAGTGAGGATATCAGCTCCATAGGACCCCAGCATGGGTTTCCAGTGCCAGGAAGATAAATGCTCACAACTTCTGTATGCAAAAATCAGCAGGCATTGGATCAGTGGAAGAAGCTGCTGGAGCCCCAAGCAGTTTTTATTGAAGAACCCACACATGGACTCATCTACTCAGCCTCACTCCCTCTGAGCTCCAGCACCCGGGTAGCAGCTTGAAAGGCACCAGCGGTATACAGGGAGAAGGTGAAGTGTCTGGCATCAAGGTGAATAGAGGCCATTATCCTTTTTCTGAACTCTCCCCCAAGAACCAGCAAGCTGGTGTCATATCTGAGACTCTATCAGATAGGCTAAAGTGTTTGGCCCACCTTGGAGACCCCTAGAGAATCTGCCATACCCAAATCAGGACGCACTCCCACCCCGGCCAAGCTGCTTTTCCATACAAATGGCTGGTCTTGACTCAAGCTTCATACCTTCCTAAATTCTATCAAATAAGCCACAGCTGGTTGCAGTGAACTGCCAGCACTGAGCTAGCAGCAGCCAGCCTTGATTCACAGCTTGACTTTGCCTGGGAATCTCCAAGCCCAGCACAAGTAGCAGCATCTCAGATTGCTTCATAGGTCAGGCAGGGTGACCTCAGGAAAAACACAGGTGAGGGTTGATCTTGAGCTGCACCATCCAAGAAACCCCAGGGCCCATACACCCAATGAACAGCTACAGACCACATTGAAGAACCACCACCCTGCCCCTGCAAAGCTGATCCTCCACACAGGGTGGAGGTTGGTGGTGAGTGCTCATGGACTTATATATGACTATAAATCCTTGTATCTGACTAGCCTGGGTAAATCCCTCACATTGATCTGCCAACAGCAACTAAGGGTCAGCTACAAGAGGAAGGTGTACTCAGTCCACACAAAGGGCACACCTCGAGTACCCAGCTTGGGCATTAGGGGAGGTTATGCCACTGGACCCCACAGAACACCTACTACATTGGGCCATACAACCCAGACACACAGTCAAAGTAGCTCCACCTAACACATAGAAACAAACACAGGGAAACTGCTAAAATGAGGAGACAAAGAAACATGGCCCAAATGAAAAAACAGATCAAAACTCCAGAAAAAGAGTGAAATAAAATGGAGATAAGCAATCTATCAGATGCAGAGTTCAAAACACTGGTTGTAAGGATGCTCAAGGAACTTAGAAACTCAACAGCATAAAAAGATCCAGTCAGAAAAGAAGGATACACTAATTGAGATAAAGAACAATTTGTAGGGAAATAACAGTAAAGTAGATAAAAGTGAGAATAAAATCAATTATTTGGAATATAAGAAAGAAAAAAACAACCAATCTAAACAACAAGAAGAAATAATTTTTTAAAATTTAATTTTATTATTGTATTCCATCTATCCCATTTCCCCTCCCCTCTCTCCTCTTCCCCAAGAAAGATTTTTTTCTTTTGAAGATTTTATTTATTATTTCCAGATAGAGGGGAAGGGGGAGAAGCAGAGAGGGAAAGAGACATCAATGTATGGCTGCCTTTCACCTGTCTCCAGCTACAGACCTGGCTGGAGACCTGGCTGGCAACTTGGTTATGTGCTCTGGCTGGGGAATCGAACCAGCAACCTTTGGGTTTACAGGCCAGTACCTTATCCACTATGCTACCAGCCAGGGCTAAAAAGAATTTTTTAAATGAGGGTAGTATAAGCAGCCTCTGGGACAAGTTCAAGCATTCCAACATTTACATCATAGGGGTGCTGGGAGAAAAAGAGGAAGAGCAAGAAATTGGAAATCTATTTGAAAAAATAATGCAAGAAAACTTTCCTAATTTGGTGAAGGAAATAGAAATGAAGTCCAGGAAGCACAGAGCATCCCAAACAAGATGGATGCAAAGTGGCCCACTCAAGACACATCATAAATAAATTGCCAAAGGTTGAAGATAAAAAGAGGATCTTAAAAGCAGCAAGAAAAAAGAAGCTAGTTATCTATAGCAGGGTTCCCATAAGACAGACAGCTGATTTCTCCAAAGAACCTTTGCAGGCTAGACAGGATTGGCAAGAAATATTCAAAGTCATGAAAACCAGGGACCTACAACCAAGATTGCTCTACCCAACAGAATTGAAGGGCAGATAAACAGCTTCCCAAACAAGAAAAAACTAAAGGAGTTCATCATAACCAAACCATTATTACATGAAATTTTAAAGAGATTTATTTAAGAAAAAGATCAAAACTAATAAAATAATAAAATGGCAAAAATTAAAATTTATCAACAATTGAATCTAAAAAGCAAACTTAGCAAGCAAGAATTATGGATACACAGAGCATGTTGATTGTTGCCGGATGGGAGCAGGGTGTAGGGGAATGGATGAAGAGGTGAAGGTATTAAAAACTACAAATAAATAGTTACAGACTAGCCATGGGGATATAAAGTACAGTATAGCAAATAGAGTAACCAAAGAACTTATAGGCATAACCTGTGGACATGAACAATGATGTGGGGATTGTCTGAGGATGCTGGATGGAGGGAGGGGGCAAAAGGGGGAAGGTCAGGACAACTGTAATAGTATAATCAATAAAATATAATTTAAGAAATAAAAATGAAAATCTGACAAAACTTTACAAAGAATACTTCAAAAATATGAAAAATAGTTCACAGAAAGTACAAATAATCTTTAAACATATGAAAAGGCATTCAGTCTTATGCATGATAAAAGAGATGTCAATCAGAAAAAATTCAAAACTGTTTAGAATAAGGAGGGAGGAGGAAGAGGCAAGGAAGGGGAGCAGTTTGGACAAGAACCTAGTATGAAGGAAGGGGGAGGGGGACAGAGGGGAGCAAAAAGGGGATGGATGTAATGTAAAATTAAATAATAAAAAAAATTTTATATGCCTCTACTGTGACCACTCACCATGACCTACCAATTGGGAATTCATGATCATATCACCCTGTGAAGTTATTTTTCATAGAATCCCTTTTTCACCCACAACACTATGTAGGTTTATTGTCTGCAAATTCTAGAATGAAGGCAGCCCTACAGAATCCAAGAAAAAGATATGGTTTTTAAGTAATAAATTTCAAGGGTGAAAAAAAGAAGGGTGAAAGAAAGAATGTCACAAAAAATGCTTTTTAAGACATTTGAATTGTTTTGAGCAAAGGACAACTTCAGCTGTGGGCTCAGGAGAAACTTCTGCCTCTTCCTTAACTAGCTGGAACAACCTGTATCTCTTATAGGACATCCCCTGCCTTAAAGTTTTCCTTTTCTTTTCTAGGTAACATGCACATTGAATATATATTAAAGGTGACAGTTAGTCATGATTATAGTAGTGTTTAGAAAGACACCTGATGACTATCTTGGATAAAGCATATATGAATTCTAAGAGAATAAAATCAGAGAAGTAAGTTAGATGTAGTTTACAGAATTTTATGTATGTGTACTAATAATAGTAGTTATGGTACAGTAGTCCAAAAATTCAAACTCTAAGAGATACTTGGGAGAAAAACTTGACAGCATTTGGATTTCATATAATTTTGATCTTTGAAAAATTATATTGCCCAACATTATGTCTTCCGTAATTGTTTTAGAGAATTTTAGATTTTTGTCACTTTCCTCTTTTCATTTTGTGGTTCTGCTTCAGGTTATTAGACAAGAATTGATAGGACTTAAACATAGTTTATAAAGGTGAAAAAAACTAATTTGAAGTGGGTAAAAAATATTTTTATCTATCAAGATGGTGCAGGGGTGGGTAAGCAGATACTTTAATAGTGAACATGCTGAGTTTGAGGTACGCATACTTTCTTTTTAAATTTACTTTATTATTATTGAATTTATTGGGGTGACACTTGTTAAAATTATGTATATTTCAGGCATATAATTCTATAATACATAATCAATATATTGTATTATGTATTTACACATAATACATCTAAGGTCAAGATACATACTTCTTTATTGCTATAAACATCATGACCTCACTCATTGGTAAGTTGAACATTAAAAACAGAGTGAGAGTCCTGACTGTTGGTTTAGTGGATTGGCGCCAGCCTGTGAAACCAAAGGTCATTGGTTCGATTCCCACATAACCAGGGCCCATAACCAGGTTGTAAGCCAGCTCTCCAGCCAGGTCTGTAGCTGGAGGCAGGTGAAAGGCAACCATACATTGATGTTCCTCTCCCTTTCTGCCTCCCCACCTTTCCCTCTCTCTAAAAATAATAAATGAAATTTTTAATAATAATAAAAAAAAGAGTGGGTAAGGGTTAGGTTGGAGACTGACCTGTAGTGTTCAAATGTAGGTTCAGAGAAACAAATCAAGGAAGTGCAAGAAGTGGCATGGAAGGGTGGGATTTAAAATGCATAGAGTGACATATTTAAGAGAACAAATCATAATTATCTGAATCAAACTCAAGCCTAATCAAGTACGCAGTAATAAGTATTCTGGAAAATCATGTTCTCTGTTACTAGGTTTATATTGAACTTATAGAAAGGATCTATATAGGGAAATTAGAGAGGCTCTTGGAAGAAAATCAAAGTCAAGTGAGAGGGAATAAGGCCTATGAGCCCCAAGTCTAATTTCTGAGGTTCCTTCTAGTATTCCATCCCCTAGAAATGCTGATGGGAACAGTGAGTTTAAGGGGCTAAAAATTAGGCCAGTTTGTTACTTTATCCTATTCAAAGGAGCTCAAGTAGGGTCACTTCAGAAATTGTACTCACCAATTGCCAGGTGAGCCACTGGTATAGACTACTATTTCTCAACCTTGCTGGTGTCAACCAATGGTCTTTGGCATCAGTTCAATGCCAACAAGAATCCCTAGTTTGAGTTTGGGGAACAAGGGAGCTTTATTCAGTGCAAACAGCTCATTTGTGATCCAGCATGTTTTTGAGGACAGCACAGCTGTGGAACAGTTTGATAATATTATAGCTCAATTATGAAGTATCACAGCTGTGGAACAACATATCTATGAGGGGGCCCTAAGGCAAGGTGGCCCTGGGGCAAGGTGGCTCTGAGGCAAAGCAGCCCTAGGGTAAGGCCTTTCTCTGGCTAGACAGCTCTGCTTCAGTCTGGTTTACTCCACCCTGCTCTCTCTGCTCTGGTCTGCACCAGTCTGCTCTTTTCTGGCAAGACATCTTCATTGTCAGCTCCAGCAAGGGAAATGTAGTCTTCAGTCTTCAGAGGAAAAGGAAAATATGCATTCTGAGTAGAAGGGAGTTGACTTACATAGGGAGAAGTCTCTGCCCCTGATCTCTAATCGGTGTATATTATATAAAGGAGGGGAAGATATAACATTATCAAGATGTGATCAGGGTCATTTATACAAATAAGGACTCCAAATTCTTATAGTTTGGTTCAAAAAACATTGTTCCGATTGCTCAGAATGAAGCTTCTTTGATTGGTCAATGAGATGATAATGAGGATGTAGCTGCACAGCTCTGATTGGATAAGGAACAACTCAGTCTTATTGGTTGAAGTACAATTCCAGGAACTGCTTTAAAGGGTTGGCTCTGAGGGCAGGAATACATTGCAAGCAGGGAATTCACTACAGGATTCTCCCTGAAGTGCAATTTGCATGAGAGACTCCTATTTAGAAATGGATGCTAGCCACCAGGAGCTCTTTTTAGTAGCTCTATTCTTTCACAGGGTCAACACTAGTTAGTGTGTGTGTGCCACTAATATATGTTGACAGGCTCATGTCTCACTTGTATTTACTTTATTATTAAAACAGGGAATAAGTAACTCAGATTGATTAGAGGGGAGAGTTGAAGGCAGAAAAAAATCGAAATCTCAGCAAAAAAAAGAGAAAGAAAATGTTTGCCAGGCCCAGGAGCATTTTTAATGTTAGCCTAAAAAGTTCTGAATGATATATTTTAGTCAAAGGACATTGTTAAAAGACTTTGATCATGAGTATTTTGGTATTTCTTAGAACACATGCTTAATAAATTATCACTAAAGAAATACGGAATTCCATGTAGCATGAATAGAAACTCTCTAAAGAAGCTTTTGAATCAATTCAGCCCACCTGTAGACTGTTGAGAGATTTACATAGCTACAAATCAAGCTGGCAACAAAAGATCTGAACAAAGCTATTTGTAGAGCGAAGGCTAAGTTGCAATCAATGATAAACTAAGTAGGTGCAGGCCAAGGAGGGGAAATAACTACTGGTTATAGATGAATATCTTCAGCTCATTGAAAAAAATTGCCTGGAGCCTCCATATACAACAGGACCTGGAGGCACATACCATGAAAGCACTTTTGGTGCAATTACCTTAAAGGGAAATCTTTTGGTGTATAATGACATAACCCTTTTTGGAATTGGCCCAAGCTTCCAGAGGAATTTTTCATTAGTGTGAGCAGTTTTATAGTGAGGTTTTAGAAATGTTTTTATTTCCAATAGATGTGTACTAAATATATCCTAACCATGTTCTGATGTTGGAGAGACCCTGGAAATAGAGCATGAAGCATTTGATTGCCTAAGCTCTTGAAGAATAGAACAAATGAAGGTATAGCTAATCGCTAGATTTGATTTTCTATCAATATGTTCAGCATTACAAACCTCTGCTAGACCATCAATACTTAGTTACATAATACAATTTCTGAACTTATGTTCTCTAGGGATACTAATAATGAGAGAAATGGAGTGGGTAGGAGCCAAAACAAAGAACATAAGCAGTTTAGGAACAAGAGCATAAACAAAGTGACCGGTGTGTTGTTCCATACTGACAACACACAGAGGAAGGTACTTTGATGTGTAACTCACTATAGTCAGATCATTACTCTTCTGTAGACTTGGCTTCTGTCCATGCAACAATCAAGTGCAATTGCAAAAATGAGGTAATAATGAACAAGGAAATGGTTGCCAGAAACTTTTAGACTGATGTTGGAGTTACCCTTTTGACTTGGATGACCAAGCCTCTATATCAAAGTCTAATAGGCTATTGAGGTCTAAATACACTTTTAGACTACTTAGAGATAAATAATCCAATGATGAGATTCTGTAACAGGAAATGTGAGGACATGCTCTAAGAAACCATTATAGGAAAAATGCAAGGGAGCAACATGGGCATTCATCCAATGTTGTGTAGTAAAAAAAAATGATTATGAGATATTTATAGTCATAAAAATTAGAGAATTGCTGTTCATGAAGGAAGAACAGTAAGCAGTCAATAAATAATTGAAACTGCAGTTCCTCTTTGCTTCGACTGACCTTTCAGTCAGGAAAATAAACGTAATTTAATTAAGCTTAAGATCTTCATCAGGTTGTTTAATTCTTTTGAAAGAGCTACTTGGGACTAATGTGTCTAGAACTCCTATTGTCATTGGTGGGATATTTGCCAGTTTCAGAAAAGGATGAACAGAATACATGATTAGAAATGACCTACTCTGTTGGAAATTATTCCAAAAGGTAAAATCATTTTCTTAAAGATAGGTTTTTAATGGCAGACTGCCCAAGGTTCTAATGTATCTCTATCACTTAATTTTAGACTTTTTAGTGCCTCAGCGCATCTTTAAAAAGATGATGTTTGTCTCACAGGATAGTTTTGAGGATTAAAGGAGGTAATTCATATGACTTGCTTACAATTATGCCTGGCATATGGTGAGGCCTCAATATATGTTAGTGATTATTATTGTTGAGTCTAAGTTAAGGTGTGCATGTGTTGGAGAAGAGGTGAAAACTATATACCACAAGATATATCTGCTGGTCCTATGATACAATGCTGACCAAGGAGACATTTTCTCTTATATGTGAATAATAAAAGAATGAGTTTTGATTTCACCAAATTTGTTAGCCAGAGATTTTCCAATGTCATAGAAGTGAAGATAAATAGATATGTAGGTCTGGAAGGAATGGAAGATTAATTATAAGGCAGGATCAGACACCCCTTAAAGAAGATTTCTGTGGTATTACTGAACAAACCCCTGATCCAAGTGAGAACACTCACCTGCCCCCATTAGACTGCAAGCTCTCTGACACTGGGCATCATGTTGTATGCTAAATGGAATCTTCCGTTATTATTACAGTGTTTGGTTCATAGTAGGCAGTCAGTAATTGCTGAATAAATCAATGAATAAATGAACCAACCATTTAATCTTATGCAGATCACAATTTAATTGAATCCCAGTTTCGATTTGCTTTCTTTTATTCTTAAAAAGATGATTTTGTGCCAGGAATCTTTAAATTTTCAAAAGGCCTTCGTGTAGTAAATATCTCAGTTAGAAAGCTAGTGATTGGCACTGGCCTGGGAACCCAAGGGTCGCTGGTTTGATTCCCAGTCAGGGCACGTAATCAGGTTGCAAGCCAGGTCTCCAGCCAGGTCCCCAGCCAGGTCCCCAGCTGGAGAAAGATAAAAGGCAACCATACATTAATGATTCTCTCCCTTTCTTCCTCCCTCCCTGCCCTTCTCTCTAAAAATAATGAATAAAATTTAAAAAGAAAGGAAGGAAGGAAGGAAGGAAGGAAGGAAGGAAGAGAGAAAGAGAGTGAGAAAGAGAGAAAGAAAGAAAGAGAGAAAGAAAGAAAGAAAGGAAAGAAAGAAAGAAGAAAGAAAGAAAGTGAAGGCTCTGGCCAAGTAGCTCAGCGGATTAGAGCAACATCCCAATGTGCCAAGGTTGTAGGTTCAATTCCCAGTCAAAGGATCATACAAGAATCAACCAATGAATGCATAAATAAGTGGAGCAACAAATCAATGTTCCTCTTTCTCTCCCTGTCTCTCTCTAAAATCAATACATTTAAAAAAATTAAGGAATTTCTCAAGAATCTGAGTTGTTACATAAAGCAGTGTGACTCAAACTTTAATGTTCTTATAACTCACTTGGTGAACTTGTAAAATGCAGACTCTGCTTTAGTAAATCTGGGACTAGAAATTCTGAATTTCTAGAAAGTTCCCTTGTGATGCTGATGCTTCAGTTCCAGGAATATCACAAGTTAAATAGTAACTGTTCAGAGGATTGTTGTGGATAGCTGCTCTAGATCATTAGAAGTAGGGAAGAGTGTCTTTAGACAGATACAAATACATTGCTATCTGAATGCATGAAAGGGATGGGGGATTCTTGTTATTTAAAGGCCTCATGAAAGATAAGGCATTTGATATTTAGTGGAAGCATGGGTAGGACTTGTGACAGTACTTTACAATTTGGAAACAATTTTTTTTTTATTTCACATTTTGGTGATTATTTACAAGCATATTATGGACTCTCAAAATTTCACAATAACCTGAAGAAGTGGACATGGATTTTTTTGCTCCATTTTACAGAACTGGAAAAAGTGCTGAAAGAGATCAGCAATTTTCTTGGCTAGTGAACAGCAATTCTGAGGCTGAATCATAGTTTGTGTTTGTATTCAAGCACATAGCGTTTCTTCTATGTAGCTGAGGTTTAGGTCTATGAATTTGTCACTCACAAAATTTGACACTGTTTATCAGGACCTGAGGGTGAGGAAAGCCTCATGAATATCATTGCCATATGATATCATGAAGCCAACACAGAGTCAATAGACATTTCTCTCTTTACTTACCAGCTATTTTCAAGGTTCAAAGCCTCAGCTCAGAAATTAAACAGGGATAGAGTCAATAAGCTCTTATATGTCCATTCCCCCCGGTGGAAAAAAGTATCCACAGAAATGTCAAACAATATATTAAAGATCTATGCAACTAAAAGTTTGTCAATAGATTTGGTTTCTATTTCTTACCTTATTAGACCATACTAACACTCAGGCAATTATTTTAAAATTTCGAAGAGGTTTTGAATTTTATTATCATGTATTTTTCCTTAGCAGCAGTCATGAAGGTCAAAGTTACAAAGATCAATATGTCTGAGAACACATCAAATGTTAACAATGTATTAGTAAACCATCATAGCACAAGTATTTAGGTAAAGCTCTTTGTTCAGTTCTGATTGATCTGAAACAGCTTTGTCTCCATAGAGATTTACTAGTAGTGTGAGTAAATGTAAATTTATATTTTAATTTTTCTCCTGTGGTTCCAGGTAAAGTTTTCCTAGGAAAATGAGAACAATTGCATTAATGCTTACAAACATAAAACAATTCCCATGTCTTTTGCCTAGCCCTAATTTTGATTCACCAAGTTGCCCATAGAAGGTATCTGAAAATGGCATATTCAGTTACACCTATATAACTGAATTAAAAATTACCAGGGTGGAAGGTACAAGTCTACGTTCTTAGTGTAGTGGCCCACACCGCTCAGAAACATGCATTCAATCCTAACTTCTAATTGTTGGGTATTTTAAATTTGTATCAACTCACTTTTGTGGGCCTGCCTGTAAAAATAATGAGAGCAGCTTCTTCAAAAGTTGAGAAAAATCGTCTAGCCTTACAAATGCTCTTTCAAGCAACAGGAATGGTACCACAGGCTTTGAGACAGATGGTAACCAATCCAAATTCAGTATGGTAAGCAGGCACCACTCAATAAAACTTTAATTGATGCATATGTTATCTGCTAACTTGTTTAGAAAATGGATATGCAGCATTAGCTCAAAGCATTTAAATGGCCTAATAGCCCTGGACAGCATGTTGGGCTGCCACCTGGAAGACCCAAATTTCATCGCAGATGTAACAGGAGAAGAACAAAGCTGGTGGTTGATAGTCCTCGGGTGAAGATGACATAGTCAGCACCCAGCTGTTCCCCCCTCCTTTGCTGACTCCTATTGTTTTGGTGTCACTTCCGCCAATACCTGAAATCACTCATATATCCTGTTCTCCTCCCAAGGAGAAGGGAATAAAAAACTATGTACCATAAGGCTGAAGTCAGGAGGAATGCATGCCTCTACTATACCCCGGGAAATGTGGAAGATGCTTTAGGATACAGTTCAGTGAGGGAAGAAAAAAAAAATAGGATAAAGATCTGGATGAAGAATGCCTGACATATGTGCAAATTTGTGCCAAAAGATGGGAGCCAAGACAGAAGATTCCTTCTGTGGATGCCAGAAAGATCTTTGCAATTCATCACTTGCATTTGTCCTGCTCTGGCTAACAATAAATTACACTTCACACCTGCCTAGAGGGTCAGTTCATCAGACCCCTGACTTCAGAGAGAGAGAGATAGGAGGGAAACTTCTCAATTCTCAGAACAGGGACTCTAATGCACCCCCACCCCAAATTAGGTAGGGTAATGAATATAAGAGAAATAAAATATCTAGATTCCATCTATTTAAAGAGAGAAAATATTAAAGAAAGGAATCAAATTTATTGTTTTCCAGGAAGAGCACAGGGGAATTTATATTTTTGAACATTTGGGCTCTGCCCTTACAGAACCCCAGTCAAAATTAAGAAAACCCGCCAATGCACTCCCCTGACGCAATATTGGTTTTTGACCTGTGAATGACTCTCCATCAAAAGGTTTTGGAGCAGACTAGGGGTT
Source organism: Noctilio leporinus (assembly GCA_004026585.1). Lineage (NCBI taxonomy): Eukaryota > Metazoa > Chordata > Mammalia > Chiroptera > Noctilionidae > Noctilio > Noctilio leporinus. Next base: position 9,316 of record PVIW01001323.1, on the reverse strand, counting down.
TGTAGTAGCTTGGGTATTTCTCAGCTGCAATATGCATAATGTTTAGTATTCAGTGAGTTAAAGCAAGCAATGAAAGGAAACTGTCAATGCAATCTAGAAGATATATAAAAAAGAGGAAGGTGGGGGGGGCAGCAGTATGCTAATAATCCACTCAGTAATTAAGTGAAGATCTCTGCCAAGCTCCACTGACACTTTCAAAGGGTAATTTGTACAGGAAATCATAGAGTCATTGTCAAATCATTTCAGGATAAAAGGAAAGTCATCAACTGAGATAAGATAAATGCTGGGTGTCTGGCAGCATGTGCCCTAGGAAATGCCTTTGCTTTTTAATGTTTTATTTTCCTAAAAAAAAAAATTGCAAAAGTAGGGCTAGAAAAACTTGACAGGTTGAAATGTACATTTACTATTAATAATAGGGGCAATCTATGTGTGGGTGAATTTTTAAGTAGGTTACTCAAACCAAAAAAAAAAAAAAAAAAAAGGTACAATAAATCAGTTAAGAGCACTTAACTTGTAACTAAGTAGATTGTGTGTGATTTTTCTGTTCCCCTTACTCTTTTGCACATGGAGAGGTTTTCAATCATTTCCCTTTTGTATCTCTATTTTAGGTAAAGCAAGGTATTTTAAAGTATTGTTGGGCATTCTGTTCTCTTAGGAAGACAATGCTTTCATCTCTGGAAAATTAATTTTTTTAAGGGAATCCAAGAGGGAAGAAAACCATGTCCTCTCATTATTTTTCCTTTTCCTTCTTGAACTCAATATTTTAATTTTGATCTCACTTTATCTTCCACATAATACTATAAAATTAATGCTTAAAGTTTGGGAGGTGGCTATAGTCTTTTTGTAAATGTAGAGAGCACAGGGTTTTATTTAAAATGTTATTCTTATCAGAAAAGATCTCAATAAAACGAGATGTCTGTTTTCTTTCTCATTAAGATGTACCAGCTCTCTGACTAATTCTGGCTTAACCTGAGTTAGACAAACATTCCCAAAAAGAATGAACTGGTGCATGCATTTGCGGGTAGCTATTTCTACACAGCTAAATTGATTCCTTGGGTGAAATGTTTCACCCAAATATTTCCTTAAAACTGATGTCTCCTGTCATCCTGAAAGAAAGTCTGTTTGCTCTAGGGAGCAAAATGTCACAATGCTTAGGACTCACTCTTAGCGGGCTCTGCACGCACGATAGGTTGCTGCTCCATCCACAAAAGCATGGTGAATGGGAAAGTCAAGATAACAGAGCTTCAGGAGATAACAAAAAGTAGATAATATGTAAAGTTCATTCATTCAGAGTATTTCCCCTTTTTGTTTGATTGCTAGCTAGACAAATCTTTCCAGATAAAACCATAATATATTGCAATTTATAATTAATGAAGGTACTAATTTAAGCAACATATAAAGAATAGATATCTCTGTGCCAGGTACTATATTAAGTCACTGATCCTTCTAGCAAAGAAGTTATTTCTAATGACAGGAGTAAACAAATAATTCATTTATTTATTTGTACATTTTTATTCTGTAGACATTGTCTTTCTGCATATCAGTATGCATCACAGTATTTGCCATTTGGTTCTCTAGCTTAAAAAGGACACTTTGATTAATTTTGTATAGATTTTTAATGATTCCTTCAGAACAGTTATGAGGCTATAAATTTGTCCTTCCTTCCTTCCTTCTTTCCTTCCTTCCTTCCTTCCTTCCATCCTTCTTTCACTTTCTCCTTTATTTCCTTCTTTTCGTTGTCCCTCTTTCCTGTCCTTCCTCCTTTTCATTTACCTACTCCCTGTTCAGCTACTAAACTATCCATCTAGCCATTCAATTCTATAAAGTAACTACTATGTAATAGGATGATATGTGTCAGAATATAAAGCATTTTGTACCTTTGAAATAAGAACTTAATGAAAAATTATGGGAAAGAGGATATAAAATTAAGAAAAAAGAAAATGACTGTCGTAAAATATTACTATTTCATTCTGTGAGTTAAGCAACTGTGCTCTAGGTAGAGTTTATAGAATTCATTTGAATATAAAATTGAGGTTATTGAGTTAACAAGTTTGGCCATTCGATTCTCCTGAAAATCTTACCTCTTTCCTTAAATTTCAATAATACCAGAAATCATGTGATGAGGGAGACTATAAAGTAGATATACAAAGAAAGCTGAGCTGACCAATTATATATATATAATCCCTTGCTCAGATATATCCATATCAATCTGTAGATATTGATATATATTGAATCAATGTTTATTAGGAAGAGAGAAAACTGATATCTATCTATGTATCAGATATAAATATATATCTTATATATATATATATTATGTGTGTGTGTGTATATATATATATATATATATATATATATATATATACCTCTCCTAAAGATGTATTTTTCATTGCTTTTTAGAAAAAAAAGGAAGGGAGAGAGGAAGGAAGAGGGAAAAACCTCAATGTGAGAGAGAAGCATCAATTGGTAGCTTTCTGTACACAACCAGACCAGGGACTGTACTGCCCAGGGTGGGGATTGTACATTTCCGGACCGAGGATGGGAACCCATAACCTAGACTATATCCATAGACCAGGAATTGAACCAGCAAGCACCCCTTCCATTATGTTATGATGATCCAACCAACTTAGCCACAAAGACCAAGGCAAAAACCTGATATTTTTAATAATAAATCTGAATTGTTAGGACCCCTTAAAATATGTTATTCATTGTTTATTCAGTGTAGCATTTTTTATCGTGTATCCCCAAATTTAAATGTCACTGTCTCTTCTGTGGGAAAAAATGGTAATAGCAACAAAAGAGTCCTCAAAGTACAAAGAATATATAATGGGCTGATTATTTTGAATCTCATGTTTTGTTTTGCTGAATAATAAATAAGTTAAGAATGTTTCTTAAACTTACACAGATATTTTAAAGTTGTTAATATATATTATGGTTCTCTGTGATAAAATTAAGAGATTATAATATTTTCCAAATATATTTGACCACATTTGACTAGTGAGCACAAACACATCTCTTTTAATGAGAAAATTAATCAAAACTCCTATTTTACTGAGGCCAAGGAAATTTGAAATAATTATTATTTTTCAATTGGTATATTTGACAAATCAATTAAAAATAGGTTATCTATTCAAAACTCTTGACTTAGAGTTTAATATTAAAGCTACCATTTACTCAGAGCTAAGTCCCAAGACTGAGCTAATAATTTCACGTATAGCATTTATTTATTCAAGTTTTCCTACAACCCTACATAGTAGGTGACAATATTCTCATTTTAAAAATGAATAAAAGCCATATACCTTATAACTGGCAGAGCAGTATTTTAAACTCACATCTATCTAGTGCCAAAGAAACATTGTTATATGGCTTCCTTCTAAAATTTTTAAGGAGCACCAAAAATTGTTTTAGAGAACCTATAAATAAACCCATTTATTTATTAGCTTATTTAACAATCATTTTGAACCTAACCTTTATAAAAGGATCTGAGACTCCACTGGAAAGACCTAAACTTGGAATAATAAAACAAATTGTATATTTTTGAAAAATAATGACAACAAAGTAAGGCCAAATATGCTTTATAAAACAAATGGACTCTGGTTTAATCATCCCCCACAGTGAGAAATCTTAGAGAATATGTCTCACAACATGATAAAGTTCCTTTAAATGCTGATCTTCAATAATGCCAAGAGGAAAAAACTGTTTGTACTAGCTTTTCATTTGCCAAGAAGTATAGACTAACTTTCCCCAAACCAGAAGTTAAACATGTTTTTCAGGATATTAAAGTCAATATGCTTTGTTCCAGTTAGCCTTCTCAGAAAGCACTGTTAGAAATCGCTCTTCAGGGATTAACTGTACTTAACATTAAAAATATATAAACATTATGTATAGTTGAGAATAAAGTAAATTAATTAAGAAACATAGGCAGCTATGGTTGATTCATGAATTATGTATTAATGGGCCAAAAATTTATTATTTGAAACAAATATATTTTTAAGTCCACCATTGTCTAATGATGATAACTAATGAAATTGAGGAAAACAGTGATATTTTGTGTGGCTGAAATATTTTCTCATCTTGGAAATGATTTCTTTCTTTCTTTCTTTAAGATTTTATTTTATTATTTTTTGAGAGGGGAAAGAGAGAGAGGAAGAAAGGAGGAGAGACATCATTGTATGGTTGCCTTTTTTTTCACCTGCCTCCAGCTACAAACCTGGCTGGAGACTTGGTTTGCAGCCTCATTATGCACCCTGGCTGCGGAATTGAACCAGCAACCTTTGGGTTTGCAGGATGGTGCTTTATCCGCTGTGCCACCAGCTAGGGCTCAAATGGTTTCTTAGAGGATGTGAGATACTTTCTAAAGAATGGCTGCCACTAATTTTTCCTATATGTGCAGGTCACTGTTCCCATTGAGGTAGATGCTATTTCTTCCCCTCTTGAATCTAAGATGACTTTTAGACTTGTTTTGATCAACAGAATAAAGCAGAAGTGACAATGTTCCAGTCCAGGTCTAACTTTTAAGAGGATTGGCAATTTCCCTTTTCTGGGGAACTTGGCTACCATAACATAAAGAAACTTGAGTGACTACTGAACTTAACATCACATGAAGAGAGATGAGAGAGCGGGTAAAGCCAACTGGAAGAGCACTGAAATGCCATACGTGTGAGTGAAGTTGTCTTGACGCATCAGCACAGCCCAGTGGCAGCTGAAACTAGCTGACTAAGTAACTTCAGTCAAAGGCAGATGGAGTAGAACAGCCAGCCAACTGAGCTCTGCCTAAATCGTAGAGACACAGAATTATAAGAAATAATACCTGTTGTTGTTTAAAGTGTCTACATTTTGGTCTGGATTATAATGCAACAAGTAATTGGGAGGAAAGGTTGAATTTTAAAAATTAAAGAATGTAGAATGCTTTAATCTTTAACTACAGTCTGCAAATTTGTATGCGTTCAAGGCCCTAAAAAGAGATTAAAACATAATTAATCAAAATGCAGAGGATTACCAAAGGTGCTATAAGTTTCTTCAGCTAGCTGACTTTCCAGCCCTTATCCAAAAGTGGGAAGTGTAGATTTAAAAACATTTATAGGAAAGGACTTGGCCATTGTTTGATCTAGGCATTATAAGGACTAGAGGATTAACACATTTATAAATGTGTCTACGTGTGAAAAATAAGGAATGAAGAGTGAATTCTGAGGAAATATAAGGAATACTTTTCAAAACGTTAATGTTTTTTTTTTGTACCATTAAAAAATTAAACTATGAAATTAATTTTTCACCCAAAACTTTAATGCTCAGGGCAAAATATCAGGATTTAGATTAAGTAGGTTTATAAAATGCTATTCTTGGTATAAAGGTATGAATACGTTTAGTTCTAATTCATTAGGAGAATTTCCATTTGACTACAAATAATTTCAGTACTATACAATGAATCAAAAAATCATAAGGGAAGATATTTAATTTGAATTAATTATGATCAACTAAATGTGTAAGCAGTCGGCTCTTTGAAGCATGGCTGTGTTTGGAGGATGACAAGCATATTTGAGAGAAGTAATTTTTAGATATAGAAATCCCAAGTAGCTGTGCCATTTAGAACCAATTGCTATACAGTGTTACTGAATAATTGTCAGTTCCCCAGGAGAAAATGTTATTTAGTATAGATGATTTGCAAATAACTGAATGGTCAACATGCAATGTGGGTTGCATTTCAATAAAAATGAAAAGTCCTTTTATTTTTCTAAGTTTCCCTAGACTCCCAGACTTCTTAGTACATGAAAATAGCTTCTAAAACCTTTCTGCAAAAGTGGCCCTATCACGGAACTTCTCATTTTCTTTTTTGGAAATGGAGGTGACATTCATAACACTATTAGAAATTCTAGAAAACCAGCTAGTACCAAACAGAAAATATTACTTTGTCCAGCACTTTCCTTTGTTTAAGTAATAATTTGTGAAAATTATTTTGCTTGACACTAATTAATATTAAACAAAAATAGGTTTAAAATAGCACTTTTTTTCCCTCAAGGTATCACAGAAGATATTTACACTGCAATAAGTTAAAATACTGGGAGCAGTGTGACTGTGCGGGCAAATGGATCGGCCATTATGTGCTCAACAATAGCTCACATGTATATAAGTAATGAATGTTCTTAGAATGTACTTCATCATACTTACTTTTCACAGTGTTAAATTATTACCCTAATTTTTATTCCAAAGACTTTCCTATTTATCTGGTATTCAATTATTTTATTGAGTATATTACCATTTATTTAAAAAAATTACTATCATTTCAATTATTCTTGAAGGAGCTTTCTAACTCATTGTTCTACATATAATCTCATGTGCCACTTCTTGGGTATTAGAAAAATATTAAAAATAAGCATGGTATAAAAATTAATAACCCCACTAAAATAGATGTTTTTAGTTGTTTTCTTTCTTTATTTGTAGCCATGATGGTAAAGTAAATGGGTCTTTTAAAAAAATTTTGTTTAAGGAAAATGTGTATTTTTGTGTATATGAAATCTATAATTACTTTTGTTATTCTTCATTAAACAAAAATGAATCTGTTTTATTTCATTAAAGATGAGGTGTATTTACTTTAGTTATTCTCTCATTAGATGAAAATGAATATCTCCATTTTATTTCATTAAAGATGAAGTGTATTTTATACAAGATATATACATTGAATTATGTTTTGTTAAAGTATTTTTTCAAGAATAAAATATCAGATTGGTTTGGAGATAACCTACCAATATCCGTAGTTTATCTTTCAAAATAAGTGTAATAGTTTTATCCAATCAGAGAATGGTCAAGATTTCACAAAGGGTGATCACTGAATGCACAAAGTTAAAAACAAACCCCAATACACAGAACAATATATGCTGTGGCAATAAATAATTATTGGTCTTACAAATCCTAATCATTTTATGGTTTATCTTAATAGCAGTTAAATATGTTCCTCTATGTGTAACAATATTTAGATTATTTTTTAGACTTTGGTTGGTGATATTTTCCAAATCAAATGAAGGAAAGAAAACTGTCATTACAAAGCTTAGAGCAATCTGTAAAATTATAAAGCTTTTTCCTTCTTCTACCCTACTCTTCTTCCCACATCAAATGTGGACCATATGCCAAGGCTACTCCATAACTATAACTGACTGTTGTTACTGCAGTAATCAGTCTGTGTCAGAGCAATTACTTAAATTCATTCGTCCTGGTTGTTTTTCACAATCCACAGCACACTGAGCAGAACAATGCAGCTGACAATCCAAATGGCGCAGATGGAATTATCATACCTCACACCCGCCTGACTGACAGTTACCTGCAGGAAGGAGGACGGACCCTATCATCTGGAGGATCAGCTTTCATGTTGCCAAAGAGGGAGAGAGAAAGCCCTTGCTGTACATTTGTTATCTAGGGAATCAGCAGAGACTTCCTCCTGGCATGTGCAAAACAAACAATGACATTATTCTTCTGGATAGGCAGCATGGCAGGCATTATCCATGTCAGGGGGCACTGGCTTTAAGATATTAAACAGGTTAATCAATAGGTGTTCCAGCCTCTGCTAGATCCTCATTAGCAGGCCATGTGGACTGAAATTCATTAGACTCTCCTGCCTTTTATCAGATTCATGTTTCCAGGAACTCTCCCTGTTTAGAATAATGTTTATTTCTTGTATTTCCTAACCAAGAATTGTTGGGGTGTTTGTGGTGTGGTGTGGTGTGTGTGTGTGTGTGTGTGTGTGTGTGTGTGAATAATGTTTATTTCTTCTATTTCCTAACCAAGAGTTGTGGGATGTTTGTGGTGGTGGGGTGTGTGTGTGTGTGTGTGTGTGTGTGAATAATATTTATTTCTTGTATTTTCTAACCAAGAGTTGTTGGGGTGTTTGTGGTGTGTGTGTGTCTGTGTGACAGAAATAGCTTCAAGGTGAGGGCTTGGGAGATTGATAGAGTCTGACCCAATTGCTTCAATTGGTTCAACCACCACAATATTCGGAGGTGCAAGTTTTTGAATAAAAGTCTATTCTTAAATGTTATTTTTAAATTATAGTTTACATTCAATATTATTTTCTATATTAATTTCAGGTGTAAAACAAAGTGGTTAGATAATCATATTTTATACATTGTTCCCATCCAACATTATAAGTACCCACCTGGCACGATGCATAGATATTACAATATTATTAGTTATACTCCCTATATTGTACTTTACATCTTCATGACAGTTTTGTAACTACCAATTTGTACTTTGTAATCCTTTTACCTTTTTCACCCAGTCTCCCAACTCCTTCCCCTCCGGCAACCTTCACTCAGTTTTCTGTATTTATGAGCCTGCTTCTATTTTAGTTGCCTTTTTATTTTGTTCTTTAGATCCCACATATAAGTGAAATTAAATGGTATTCATTTTTCACTGTCTGACTTATTTCACTTAGCATAATAACCTCTTGATCCATTCATGCTGTTGCAAATGGTGAGATTTTATTCTTTTTATGACTAATATTCTGTTGTATATGTGTGGCACAAAATTTTATCTACTCATCTATTGATAGGATGTTTCCATATCTTGACCACTGTAAGTAATACTGCAATGAATATAGGGTGTGTATATTCTTCCAGATTAATCTTTAGGGATTCTTTGGGTATACACCCAGAATTGGAATCCCTGGGTCAAAAGGCAGTTTCATTTTTAACTTTTTCAGGAACCTCCATAATGTTTTCCAGAGTGGCTTCACTCATCTGCATTCCCACCAACAGTGCACGGAGATTAACTTTTCCACAGCACCTGTTATTCATTGATTTATTGATGATAGCCATTCTGACAGATGTGAAGTAATATCTCATTGTGGTTTTAATTTGCATTTCTCTGATGATTAGTATCTTTGAGCATCTCCTCATATGTCTATTGGCCATTTGTATATTCTCTTTGGAAAAGTGTCTGTTCAGCTTCCCCGTCTTTTTCTCTATTTTTTCTTTAAACTGAATTGTTTGATTTTTCATGTTAAGTTCTTCATAAATTTTGGATATTAATCTTTATTGGATGTATCATTGACTATATATTCTTCAATTCAGTAGGTTGTTTTTTCATTTTGTGAATGGTTTATGTTGCTGGGCAGAAACTCTTTAGTTTGATGTAGTTTCATTTGTTTATCTTTTGTTTCCCTTGAGCAAGGGGGTATATCAGAAAAAGTATTGGGAAGAAAAATGTTATAGATTTACTGCCTGTTATTTCTTTTTTTAATTTTTTAAAATTATTTTTAATTATTTTAATTTTTAAAAATTTTATTGTTGTTGTATTACATCCATCCCCTTTTTGCTCCCCTCTGTCCCCC